>VWZS01011165.1:494526-731878 GCA_013397075.1 Rhabdornis inornatus
GGGGCGGGGCGGGGCGGGGCGGGGCGGGGGAGTGCGAGCACGAGCACGAGCACGCGGCCGGAAGCGCCTGTGACAGGGCGAGGCAGAGCGAGGGAGTGTCTGCAAAGTGCATGCCCGAGCACGGAGCGCGCAGCGGCGGCCCTGAGGGGGAAACCCCCCGGGTGTGGGCGCAGGTCCCGGGCAGCGGGCAAGGATGTGGGCGTGGGCACTGCCACGGGCACCGGGCACGGTCACAGCCGCCGCCCGCCGTGGTGAGCGTGCGGAGGCGGGTCCCCGGTCTCTGCCTCCCCGGGCTCGTTCCCCTCCTGTGAGGGTTTCCCTCAGCAGAGCCGCCAGGCCGGGCGCGGAGCCCGCTGCTGGCAGCAGTGCGGCTTTGCCCGCTCTGAGCGGACGCGTTACAGCGGCCAGCACGATTCCTAAGCATTAGGAACAAGTATTTGTGTCTGTTCAGCCGCTTCGGCTGTATTTAAAACATGCTCGACGCGCTGCCAGAAGTTCGCTTCTGAGAGGCATTGGCGCAGAGGAAGCTGGTGTGTTTTTGCAAGGAGGAGATGGCTGTTTTGGGCTGGCCTGAGTCTCTCGTTTAGCTCAGTTCAGAATATCTGTCTCCCCCAGCCTGCATTAGAGCTCACAGAGGCTGGGTGACATCTCGTGGCCAATCCTGCTCTTCTGTTTGGATACAGCCTTCTTTCTGAAGGACAACACCGAAGTGAAAAACTGTTTCTGGTCACCTCCACAACCTAATATAAATTAAAGAAATATAGCTGTAAGCAATAATAAGATGCAGAACTCTGATCAATATCTGTCGCAATATTTATCTCATGCCTTGAATCATCAGGAAATGGTTGCAAAATATATATGTTTTTTTTTAAATAAGCAAATGGGTATGGTTTTGGCGACAATGGACAAAAATCCCTACTGCTGTTTGGTGCCATTCCTCTGGGGTCTCTCCACACAGGACAGAAAATGATGATTCACTTCCTCGAGGTTTACAAATGCATGCTGAAGGATACTTGTCTGCACCCACAAGCATCTGCAATAATACTGGCTAGTTTGGAGTCTTGCTTTTCACCCAGCCTTGTGCAGTGTTCCTGCTTAGAACAGTTCATTGGCATTTAATGAGAGGTTTGGGATTTGGGTGATGAATGATCAAAGCCTTGGACATCCTTCTCTGTAAGATGAGGAACTTCTTAAATGATCTGCTGTGGTTTGTGGAACAGGCTCGTTTCACAGGGAAACAAAGCAGGTGAAATAACAGCAACTACAGCACTTTCAGTCTTTCCCATTTATTATGATTTTAATTTGTATAGCTCATATACAAAAGCTGACCTAACACTGCAGTCACATTTGATATGTTCTTATATAGAAATATTATACAACAGTGGTCTCCTAGCAGAGCTCTTCCCAAAGGGAACATTAGCCCTTACTGGCTCACAGTTCTCAAGCTGAATCATGTCAACCAGATCTGCCATTCAGGAACAGGATGGTACACTACATATTCCACAGTATTTATATCTGACATAGCTAAAAAAAATATGGCAGTTATGAGCAAATTACATGCTGTAATTAGGGAAGTGAAAACTGCCTTGGTGAGTGGTCTCCCTGCTCAAGAGAGAAAATTTGAAAGTGAGAAACTTGAGAAAGTTTGGAAATGTTGGATTCTTGGATCATAGTGAGCAAGAGGCTGAAAGAAAAGAGAACACAGCCCTCTGCAGCACTGAAGTATCAGGAGAATCTGAACTGGCCACTAAGGTGTTTATTCCTCATTTAGTGGGGGACAAGTAGGCCACCAGTTATTCAGATTTAGCTCTGTCAGGCCTGTCCCGCATTGAAAGTTCCACCCATCTGCTTGCTCATTCCATGACCATAGGAAGAGAGTGGGTGGAGGCCCTGGGAGAGGTTGATTAGCACCATTAAGGCCTCTTACTGCAATCGGTGCTGGCATCTCATCTTGCCTGTTTGCGTCTCTCCAGGACTCCATGTACTGATCCCCTGACCCTTGGTTCAAGGAGGAATAATTCCAGAAGTAATTAAAGTGATTAAAGAAGGTGGTTGATGCATCTGTTGGTTGTGTGAAACCCCCTAAACATTGTTTAAGGCTGGGACTGTGCATTTCAGCTGTACCTGTTGCCAACTGAGAACTTTTGGGTTACTGTGAGGCCTGTGTCTTCATGAAGAAACAATTAGGTTCTGGTAGAGACATTCAATGTATCATCTACTGACAGTGTTTACCTGCTCGATCTTGTGTCCAAAACTTGCAGGTACAGCCCTACCCTGAGTGGATGGCAAAAACTCCTTGGTGTGATTGAGAGCCAGTCACAGCTTTGGAATAACAGAGAACTCAGGCAGCCAAGGTGCAGAAGTCACATCTGTACTAACTTCTGCTAGCTTGGTATGCACTCAGCATAAAAGGACAGGAATAATCCTACGAAGACAATGAACACAGCTGGGACTATCTCTGTTGTGGGACTAATTCTTTGGTACTTTCCTGCACTGAATTTTGGAGAATTCTGGTTACAGACCAGCAGTGGTTGATAACATAAAATGTAAATGCAGAGAGATCACCAGTCCTAACTCCAGAATTGCTTAATGTTACCTTTAAAGTAGCATAGTTGTTGAGTTTCCCATCTCCATTTGTTCAAATAATAAACTACTGTAAGGTGGAGAAATGTGATTAGAACATAGAAGAACTCTGGGATTATTCACAGGAATACCTCCATAAACCATTCCCTAGGGAAGTACATGTCAGACGTGTTCCCTTTTGACTTGTAACACTGTATAACAAAATTACAGAACATGCATAAAATATGGTTTGCCTTTCATAACAGCTAAATCTGTTATGATTAATTATATATTATTACTAGAGAATATAGATAGAGAAAATATAGATATAGAAATCTCTTTCTTGTGAGGGGCACTACATGCAGCATTCCTGCCTTTGTTGTTGTTCATTGCCCCCCTCTTGTGTCAGGTAGGCAGACACAGCATTACATCACTGTACTTGTATCACCACAGCAATAAAGCACTTGGGATAGGGAATCTGCCTTATAATCTGCATCCCCTTCAAAGTCCTGTTGCCTGGTTTCTGGAAGGGGTCCATCCCTCTATGTAGCATTTCTTCCCTTCTTTTATGAACTCCTCATAAAGGGTTCTTAGCTTTGCAGACACTAAATGGACTCTTTGATGGTAGGCTGAGTATTGTATTAATAATATTGGACATGACTTCAAAACAAAAAAGGAGAAGTGAAAAAAAAAACAACAAAACACCAGGAAAATGAAATTTGAACCAGAGATAAGATAAAAAAGACCTTCCTGAAAAGTATCTTTGTCTATTCTTTGCTAAACAAAATAATCGCGCTTGAGGATTCCAAGATATGCTTTTAAAGCTTTCTGTTTGATGTCTACCTCAGCTTTATTGATGGAACTGAATTTACTGCAAAATGATAAGTGACTCAAACCACTGTGCTAGAGATCAGAAAACTGATGTGTTCTTGGTCAAGAATGTATCTTGCTTTTTTTTTGTTTGATTCCTCTGATTTCTCAGGACCTCGTGTACGCTTTTCGAAACACAGTACAATACAATTCTGAAAAGCTGAAACACTATCCAATCCTACTAATATTCTGATCACAAAGTGAAATCTTGAGGAGTCACACTCTCTCTTCCTAGTCACAATTTGAGATTGCTATAGAATAACCTTGGTTTAACTCTGATTAAATATCAGAAGAGTAGGTAATAGAAAATGTTCCTGTCCTCCCATAATCAGACAACTGCCCTGTTTTTTAACATGAGTTAGGATTTAACTGTATCCTTCCCACCAAGTTTTTGTGGATAGTAAAAAGTCAGATTTTGAAAAGGTATTATAGTCTTTGCCCAGCTAAAACCAACCAACCAACCAACCAACCAAACAAACAAACAAACAAGAGACTCCCCAAACACCCATAAATTATTATTTGAGTTTTGCTTTTTAAAGTTTTATTCAGTTCCCTGTTCATAGAAGTAACAACTGGACTATAAGATTTTCCAGCACCAAGAAATATTAATCTATTAATCTGCTCCTTTCCACAGATATTGTAAATATAAATTCTACAAGTATTTCCATTAACTTTGCACAGAGTTATCAAGCAGGAAATAAACTCTTCGGTGTAGGTACCAAACCAGACGTTTCTAATAGGTACTTAGTGTATCCACTAATCATGCTCCACTAAGGAGCTCCCCATTTGCAGGAAATTATTTGAGATTTCTTTTCAGATATCACACTAGCATTTCAGTACAAAGCGGCATCTAATTGTAAAGTACCACAGACACAGTATAAACTTGGTCAAGCTGATTCTCCATTGTCTTCTTTCCTTTGCCATAATTAATAAGAATGGCCTTACTGTTCATCTACCTTGCACAGGTTTGAATGACAGCTCAAGGTGCAAGGGACACTCTGTGTTCCCATTTGAATGCAAACTGAAATACCATCCTCATTTATTTTACAGACTTCATTGGACCTGGGAGAATTAGAAACTTCCCTGAGGAAACAAGTCACCAGCCACTCATGGAGATTTGCCAGAGAGATTGCGTAGCAGACAAATTACTGATGTATAAGAGGAGAAAGACAAAGAAAGAGCAAGAGCAGTAAGAACAGAGTAAAAAATATAGATGAGTTATATGTATTAGTGTTCACTGTGGAGATAGTAATTTTCTACATTTCCCCCCCAGTATAATCTTTATGAAGCTATTGAAGTAAAATGAGCAGTACCAGGGCTTGATGGTATTTGTCCAAGGGTTTTAAAGGAATTTAGGTAGGAAATTTCTGAGTGATTGTCTTTGTTGTATTGTCTAATCAACCTCTTTTTGTAATTATCAGAAGCACAAAATTCAGAAAGGTCTGTAGTGGTAACTCTGAAAATTGGGAATGGATGTCTTAGTCTGGCTTCTGCCCTGATGAATCTGCAGAAAATGTACTTAGGCTGTCTATAGATAGCATGTGTATAATAGGTAAAGATCTGTCATCCTCTTCTATGCAGGTAAACAATAAGCTCTCAGATTGTTTTGTTTTTTGAAGGAGCCAGCTCTGATCCGTATAGTGGTCTCTATTCAGTTATCAGTAAAGTTTTGTACAAAACCATGAGCAAATACTATCATTAAAGAAATGAGATCTCCTTGGGATCTTATAAGATTCTTCGAAAATAGTAGAAAAGATAAAAAACAGAAAGAGGAATATGACATCACTTCTTGCTGTGCAGGAAATTTGGAATCTCTCAGGACCTTGTTTTTCTACCTTGCTTTTTAGCATATTTGTAAATGGTCTGGAAAGGGGAGGAATATTGAGGTGACAGTTGTAGATGTTATACAATTGCTGAGGATAATGAAATCTAAATCTGATTGCAAAAAGTATACTGGGATGCTACGTGACAGGGAAACAAAACAGCAGATATAATTTAGTGTTGGTGGTACTTTGCATGATAAATGCAGAATTACATTAGAAGTGAAAAGTGACTGCCTATATAACCAAATGGACTTTTTATATTGCTAATCAGAAATGAGATTGTGAAATTACTTCAAATAGTCTCTGAAAATAGAAGCTCAATGTTCAGCAGTGATCAAAAAACCCCAGAGCTGGAAATTGTTAAGAAAAGTTTTGTGAGCAAAACAAAACAAAACAAAATGAAACAAAACAAAACATCCCTTTGTCTGTATAGATCCATGGTACACTCAAATCTGAATCTGTCAGTGCTCTTTCCCTACTTCAGAAAATATACAGTAAAGCAATAAAGGATGATAGGGGTGATCAGAGACTTTGAATTACATCATATGGAAAGAGATGAATCTGACTAGAAATTAGAGAAGGGGCAATTTGGGAAGGAGAGGATAAATATTGACTAAAACAAGATTATGAAATCACAGATGGATGAACAGGGAGGGATTGTTCAGTGTTTGACACAGGAAAACCCCCCTTGGCACCCAATAAAATTTTGAATAGTGGATTTCAAAGAAATAAAATAAAATACTCAGCCAGGCAAAATCTAAATTGTAGAAACTACACGGTTTCCTGAAGGCCAAAAGTGTAAATGGATGCAAGGAGTTTTAGGATAGTTTAAGGATAAGAGGTCCTTTAGCAGCTGTTAAATAGATAACAGCTTTCAAGCAGCCTCTAAGTCTGACTGATAGGAAGATGGCAAAACAGTCCCTGGGGGGACCATTCTGTATTTGTCCTTTTTCCTACACTGCTCTCCTAAGTGTCTCGTCATGTTCTTCCTTTGAGATGATGAGCAGTTGGTCCTTTGTCTGACTCAGTGCAGCTCTTACAGCATCCTCCTTCCTTCCTTTTAATGTCTAACTCAAGAAACAACCTAAACAGGATATAAAATGCCTCTTCTTAGTGATGAAATTCAACCTCTCCAAGGCACAGAGGAGCTCCAGTTCAAGAAGGCCTAACTATGTGCAGACTCAGTTCCTCTTTCTGGCTTTTGTAGGTTCCCATGCAGCTTCTGGCGTATTTTGAACAGTGAACCTGAATGACTTCAATAAACAGTTCTAAAAATATTCTGGAAATATTACTATGCTGTGTCTCAGATGAAAAAAAGAGTATCTATCTATCTATCTATCTATCTATCTATCTATCTATCTATCTATCTATCTATCTATCTATTCACCAGTTCTTTGCCCCCAGTATAGCCCCAGGCATTTGTGGCTGTTCTGCATCTCACAGAACTGTGTCTCGTGGACAAAATCTGGAAAATCTTGGTGGTGAAAAGTCGAACTCCTTGTTTCTTAGCCAATGCATGTCCTTAGTGTTACAGTGTCATTGTGGCCAGTGGAACAGTGCTGAATTTGGAATACAAAGTATCTGGTTGGATCTCTGCTACATTATCACAAGTGCAACGGAGGGCTCCAGATCAATGCCAAAAGCAAGTTATTAAGTTCTTTTTCATCCTTAATGTATCTGTTTTTCTGTTGTTACTTGATATCCAAAGAAAATACCAGGCATGAAATAATCCTTATTTTTGAATCTGGTTTTGCAGTTTTAACTATGATATCAGCTGTGATTTCAGCATCAGGCCTGTGCTTTGAGCAACAACATATCTGGGAAATACACTACCTCCTACAAATCTCCAGAACTTCTGACAGATTTCATAATCTGGATATTATTGTTGTACATACCCATAGTTGTTCTTAAGTGACCCCTTATTGTATTTTTTTTTTGTTGTTTCTTTAAAATTTGTGAATTTGGAGCTCAAAAGGATGTATAGGCTCAGAAACGTACTTTATTTTTACTCTTCATTATCACTAAATGCATTATCACTCAAGGGTGAAGAAAACAGGTAATGTAGGCAATCACTGGATCATCTTTTCTCTCTCAGGTGGCCAGGTGATGTTTCACTTAGAGAAACTGTTAAACCAGAGTGTTAACAACAGATTTAGTTTGTTTCCTATCTACTTAATAGTCCACTGTTGTTCCTATCTCTGCAATTAATGTCTGAAGGTAGGAGGCATTTGATTTATAAAAGATATTAAACTGAGTCTGCTCTATAGCTAAAAGGGAATAATTATAAAACTTCACTAAAACAGAAACTGTTTTCAGGAGTTTATGAGCTGTGACAAAACTCTCTTGCTTCAATGGGCAGCAGTTAGAAACAAACTCAAACTTTTGAGTTTTACATCATTACTTTTGAACACTTTTCTCCTCAGCCCCTCAAATGGAGGAAATCTTATATAGGATACTGATTCACATATTTTCCAATGCAATGAAATTATTTGCAGTAGGACTTGTCTGTTATTTTCAAGATAGGCAATAAAAATGGGGTTCTTGACTGTAGGATTACCACATAGAAAAGCTTACTTGTGGGCTTCCAGGTGATTACCCAGATCTAGAAGGTCCCGTTTCATCTAATTTAAAAATTGAAAAGGTTGAGACTACTGTGGTCAGTGAATTACAGGCTCATGCATATTTATATTGCTGTTTGGGGTTATTTATAAAGAAAAAAAATCAGCCTGGCTAAGGTCTGAGCAATATGAGCATGTGTTTGCATCGTTTGGTGATAAATTACAGTTTTGGTGGGATCTTAATTGCTAAATAATAAATGAATTTTTTATGTTATTCTAAATTATGTCTCCTTGGAAGGGATGTGAAGCATCATCTGGAAAATTTTAGTCTGGTTTAGGTGAGAATCTTTTAGGTGCTTGCAGTTGTCTGGAACTTCTGGTATTTTGCAACTGTGGTCCCACCAAGTTTGCACAAGAAAGGCTGTGTGTACAAACTTTCAAGCACTGCAAAAGTTACAGAGGAAAGCTTGTCCCTCTGGAATTTCCGTGACCTCTAAATCTTTTCATGTTGTTACTGAACACTTCTGGAACAGGATTCCAATTGCAAAAAGTGGAAAAGCACCTTTAATTTTATGGGGTTTTGAGTCTGGTGCTTGCTAAAGAAAAATTAGCCCAAAGGCAATATTCACTTAAGATACTTAGAATTGTAAAAATACAATGTAATTCCTAATTTCACTCTTAAAATAATTTTTCATATTAAGCATCTTCATTACTCACTAGAATAATTATCACATCTTCTCCATCCACATCCTACCACCACCTTCTCCTCCCAAATCTCTTTATTTTAACGTGCTTTTACCACATGAGGCTGGAGGCCTTTTAAAAAAGGATTCTTTTTACAGCGAGGCTTAAGGAAATCACTTTCTAACATGCCAAGATCCCAGACTATTCAAGACCTTGTAAATGTGATGGAAACCCAACTTGTACTGCAGTCAAAAATGAACTGCAATCAAATGTGAACATAATGCAATGAATTTACAGCAGTTTGTCCACTTTAATGTTATTTCTACATGTAAATCTGCTAGAAATTAGGCTGATACTTTGCTCTGGAATTCAAGTGATCTGTGGATTGTCCAAACACTGAAATAACCCTATATATTTTTTTTTTTCCTCTCTTTGCCATTGTTATTTAAAAAACCCCAAAACCTAACAAACCCAATCACAAGAATATTCAAGAGGGCAAGTTCCAAATCCATTTCTCACATCACTGCAGTCTTTGAGCCATACCAGTCCCTGTGGATAGGAATCATTTAGAGATATTTGGGCACTCCTGGAGGTGCCTCCCAATGTTAAGCAAATGCAGTCAAGGTCTGAGTTTCCTAGTACAGCTGAGAGCCTGGAATTTTAATACATTCCTAATTAGGTCCCTTGCTTCAAATGGCTTTGCTCCCTGGTCTCCTTACACATTCTAGAATATATTTCTCATAGGTAATTTTATCTCCTTAGACATATATGCCTAACAAGTATAAGATGCAGGAAAAGATTGTGTGTCTTCATCCAAACATGTAGAGCTGAATATTGACCAGTTTTATAGCTGACATACTGTTTCAGCATCAAGCTTCTAAGTCTCTTTTGTTATTGGTTGTTAGAGAAGGGTATTTGCACAAAAGCTTTCAATGCATCTTCTTCATTCACCTTCAGCAGAGGTGGTGAAACTGAGAGTTTCAGGTTTTAACTCAGTGACCCCCAGCAGCCTCACATGGTAGAGGTCCTAAAGGGAATAATTTAGATCTTAATAAGCTGGAAAATGTGTCTGTCTAAGGCCTGCAGTGGATTGCCATTAACATATTGCACTTAATCACATTATATATTTATGGGTTACCTATGTAGTTTAGGAGAGTAGCAAAGGATTTAAGATATGCCTGCAGTTTAAGAAAATCTGACTAAATAACATACAAATTAGTGCTTGAAGATTTGTTTTTAAAAGTCATTAGGAGCTAGGGTTGTTGACTAGTGGCAAAGGCAAATATTCCATCAGTGTTGAAAGAAATGCAATCTTTTTATGTGTATTACAGGGAGGTAGATCAGTGAGCTATGGGGTGCTAACAGGAAAGCAGGTAGTTTTTATAAGCTGGTTAATGAACCATTAGTCATTGCCTAAAAATACTGCAGTTTGAGTTACATCAGTCTGTCAGATCAGATAGATGAAGTGTTACGGTTACTTTAATGCATCCGATGTTGCCCCTGCCTGCTGAGCTGGGGTGGTAAAGGAGGGGTGGTACCAACAGTGTAGCAATTTCCAGGCCCATCCTACGAGCTCAGACAGGGGCAAATGCAAATCATTGTGGCAGACATAAAGCAAGGTTCAAACCGGCTCTTCCTTCAGGATTTTCTGAAGAGCTCTGAATTGTTCATTCGTTGTGAAGTTACCCAAAAATCATAAAGTCCCTACTGAGAATGTACACACAGCTTTTAGTTGTCTATTCTATATCAACATCTCTAGATTTTTATATCACTAAAATTCCTCCGCACAACTCACTCTGGTGAAATGTTCTGTATGAAAACAGCTGATAAAAAAGAGAATAATTTGATGGCAAATTCTGAACAAATAATATTGACCCTTGTAAATGTGGCATTTCCATTTTAGACAGAGTATTTTTTTCTAACTGTGTATGTACTGCAACCCAATGCACATCATATTCAAAAAAATTATTTTACATTTGCTTTCATGGAAATTAATCTCAAATGTACTCATTTATATGTACTTATTCAAAAAGCTCAGAAACTTTTTTATTTTCCTGTACTTACAAGTAGAGACTTACAGCCTTTAAGAAGACCAAGCAAGGCATGTCTGTCCTGCTGCAAACACAGGATCTCCCTCTCTCACTCAGTATATTTCATAATGTTTCATTTTATCTGTTTTTAAATACTCTATAAATACTTACACTTTGTTTAACTTGATGTATCATATTTAACTGATATTCTGGAAACTAACAGCTTTCTCCTTCCTCTTATGTCATTAATTCCTTTGCCTTCAGTTTAAGGTAATCACTTCCAGTTTCCATTTATGTAACTCAGAATAATTCCACTCATGTATTTTGATCTTTCAAATGTTTTGGGTAATAACATATTTTAGTATAAAATACAAAGCTGGTAACCTTCAATAGGTTTCTAATTTGTCCCTGAAAACATAATTGGTACTTTATGTATTATAAATTCTGATTTTTCCTAACTGTTTTTTTTTTTTTCCTTCTGCTGCTCTTTTTTCCCACTGATTGAGCTCAAATGCCATCAGGGATTATCAGCTGACCACTTTCAAGGGAGATGTCAAATTTTGGATGAAAATAATGTTTTGAAAGAATGGAAATATGACTACCCATTATGAAAAAGGAAATCTGAGCTCACAGCCCTCTGACATCTCAATGATTTTTTCAAAGCTAGATAGAACTCAGATGGTTTGAAGATCTCTATGGGATATTCTGCATAATCTGCTGTCAATTACAGAAAATAATTACAAAGTAGACTGGAAATCATGTAAACTGAGTTATTCTGCCCTCAGCAGATTGTTGAGCAGTAGAAATGCTAGAATCACAGGATAATGGGATTATAGGCTTTGATTAATTTCCATAAAACATCACTGATGCAGTTTTGGACAGTGCTTTTCAGGGCAGCTGACATGCAAAATACCACCAGGACATATGAATGAAAGCGGCATCTTCTCATGAGTGTTTTTTATCATTAAAGATTACTATTCAGAATTTTCTGTAGGAGAGCTGATAAATCCAGGCCATGAACTCTATGACTGTTCCTTTAACATGTCATCTTAAAATTTGCTTTGTCTTCTTCACTTGTGTGAATCTGAATTCATTGAACAGCTTGCATATAAAACTTCAACAAAGTTAATGCTGCATATTCCCTCTTTTTCTCTCTGTCAGTCCTCATTTTTGAAACACAGCTTTATTGCTAACCTTGCTCTTTAGTCTTGTTCTTCTTTAGCCAAATGAGATTTTGAGCCTATTAGCTGTGACAGAGTACTGTTGAATATCAGTCACAGGGGGAGAGAGTCTGTCATGCACAGCATAGGAAGCTATTGAAGGGATGATAACATCTTTCACTTCTAGGTGTAGACTGATCGGGAAAGTGAAAAAGAAATGTTGCCCTTATGGGTACCATTGCATAACTGCTTATCATGTTGTGAGGATTTGCACCTTCCTCTGAGATATAGTAAAGACAGACTACCAGTCTTTGATGGCCCAGTAGTCTGATCTGCCATGACAACTCTTTATGTTCTGATATATGTGACTTGTCAGTGTCTATACTGGAAAGATAAAAAATTAACTTATTGGTGAGTGAAGACTAAAGTATGTGGAAAGAGATTTCTAAGCGAACAGTTTTCAGTTGTCAGTGTGCAATGAACCACCATTGTGGAAATGAGGCAATAAATGATAGCAATCTAGGTAAAACAATTTACTGTAACAATTGGAGTTCAAATATTTAGCTTTACTTACTTAGTTATGTGAGAAAGCACTGCTCTATGAAATAAAGATAAGGCAGTTTTTTTAGGGACACAAAACTGAAACTGGAAGACTGGGGTTAGAGTAATTCACAGACTGGTTGCTGTTATGCAAATGGTAAGAATTTCCCAGTAATGCATTTCCTGAGACAATAATATCATAAGGATGTGCATGGAAGTTGATCGTGTAGATGATGTCTAGTGGGCATGGTCTCTGGATATGAGCTCTTGAGGGTCTTTGTAATTGGAATGTAATTGTATAAATGTATGCATAGATGACTTGTTTATTTGAAGAGCTGAGCTCTGTGGGATCCTGAGTGCTGTAAAGTCCTGTCAGCTCTTAGAACAGAGTTTTCAAGGGCTCTAAATGCTAAGCAAAACAAAAGACATTGCTGTTGTAGCTGATTTTATTTTTGAAATGATCCATTTTTGTTATAAACAGAACAATATAAATCCAGCATCAAATGTGCATCAGGTACCACATTTCTTAAGGGCTGGTAGCTCCTGCTAACTACATGATTTAGGTGGAATGAAGAAACAACAAAAATAACTGCCTGAAAAACACTGTAAATACAAGGACTTATGGATAGTAAATTTTATTTAGGGCACTGCTTTGGTACCCACTTTTTAGAGACCAGAAAAGTTTTAATTTGTCACAAGAGGTTTCCATCAGATGCCTCCTGCTTGATGTGACAGTCTATTGCTTCCTTTGGCATTGTGGTTGATTCAGTCAAACAGTTCATGCTACATCCTGTCACGTTGTCCAGCCATGGCTTCAGAGACTTCATGAAGGCAGCACCTCCAGTTCTGGAAAGGCTGAGTACTGGAAAAACTGCTTAAGAGGAGCATTTGATTTTAACTTGTTCTAGCAGACACTTGGCTTGATTAAGAAAAAAAAAAAATACCTCCCTTCTATCAAGAGAATATGATCCTATTCCTCACCGGGATCTACATTTAAAATGATAGCAAAGGAGGCAGTTCTACAATATTTATTGCAAAATAAATGTTTTACAGATCATAAATGCTCCAGGTACATGAATAAATTAACAGGTGCTATCAAGGAATCTGATCTGGTTGCTTTTAAACTTCCTAGATTTTTTTCATAATTTAAATAATAAAAAACACTTTTAATATATTGTTAGATCCTTTTTTATTCTTCTTAATCTTTTTTATCTCTTTACAAAGATACAGTAACGCTCCTGTTAAAGAAGTAAATGTGCATAGCATGTTATTGCCTGGATTAATTGCTTGGGGCTGAAAACTGATGTACCTCTGATTATAGAATAATGGAACTCAGTGCTTAACTCTTCCACAGATATTATGTGTATGACCTTCGGCAAGTCAGTTTGGCCATGGTCTAGCAAAAAGTTTAAACATTTATGCAACCAGAAACTAACATTTATTTACTTTAAGGCACATCAAGGTGTTAATTGCACTGTGTCTCTGTTCTCTCTTCCTCTTACTTTTTTCAGTTTAGACAATAAATGCCCAAAAGACCCTTCAGTGTGTCTCAGCTATATCTAGCACAACAGAGTTCCTGGTCCCTGCTGATTCCAAGGAAACGCTCTTACACATACTGCTCACTGCACTCCAGCTGACCCTAATGGAAGTGTTTGCTTGAATAATTCGAGCTCTTTGTATATAATCACATAGGAAAATTGTATTGCCCTGGGAAAAAAGAATGGGCCCTCCTTTCCTTGCAGGATACACGTTCCTCATTGTGGTAGGTTTAATCTCTCAGTGTAGCTTTCTACTCTCTGACCTCAGTGTCACAAAGCTTCCTTTTTATTGTTAGGTTTTCTTTAACTTGTTCCCAGATGTCTGATGCAACCAAGGGCAATAACAGAAATCAAACAAAGAAATTTAGAAATCTATTAGGAGCCACAGAAACAGTTCCCTGAGCTGTGCATGGATTTAAATAAGTAATTTGCCAAAAGACATTTAATGGACTGTTTTAAAAGTAAAATCAGCCACAGCAGTGGTGTCTTTTTTGTTTGTTTTTCCTGCCTCATTATCTCAACAAATACATTGTAATAGCACTTTAATGTATTATGGATATATATGCAGTTCAGACCTCTGTAAACCTTAAAGTATCAGTTACTAATGAATGACTGTAAATGCTAGTTGAGTATGTAGCATAAAATATTATAGACAAACTATGGAGTATTTTTATAAACATAAAACCAAAGCAAAAATCAAGAAATACAAACCAGTTTAAAGCTCAGGTAAGAAGAGAGCTGTTCTGAACTGTTGGTGAAATATTCACCATTCTTGTTTAGAAATCTGAATTCTGTGAGTGGTTTCTATGTTTTTTAACTCCATATACTCAATGTGTCACTAAGGATATGCCTGAATTTGATGCAGTGAAATCCTACAGCAAGGGTTTATCCCAGTCAGAAGTACCTATTAGAAAAAAATCATAATGCACTTACACACATGCCTGCTTACTTATATGTATTTATGCCTTTGGAGCAATAGTGAGACAAAAAGATGTGTGAAATTATACTAGGTGAGAGCAAGAAACAAATTATTTACACCTTAGCAAATAATTTGCATTTGTGCACCAGCATTCCAGTTTGCTGCCTCTCTCTTGGACCTCTCTGTAACAGTCTGTAACAAGACAGGTACTTAGTTGCAGGAAGATTGCATCATTCTCTTAAACTGTAATAAATGAATAGAATACCTTGCCAGAGACGACAGCAGCAAGCCCTCTGCCCCTGTGTATAAAGATGTCCTGGAATATTGCTTATTCTGGTAATTTTGTTTAAAAATTAATCTAATTCTAGGATTTTGCTAATGAGTCAGTTATATACATATCAGAAAGCACTTATGCAAGTTGTATCTTCAGTGTTACAGTTTGGATCAAACTCTTACCTGCTGTTTATTTGGTATCCCTGCTTCGTTCCACTACTCCCCAGCTCTGGCACAAACTAAGATCTGAAACACTACCCTGAGCTCCTAGAAGTGCTGTAATATCATGCTGGTGTCATAAGGGCTCTCTAAATGAGTAGCCTTGTTGGCAATATAAAAGAGGTATTCTTTGTCTTGTGAAAGATTCCCCCCAAGCCATGACCAATCTAGGAAGTGCTGCTGGATCCATGGATGTTAATGGTTCCATTAGGCATTTATGTCCTAGAGTGTCCCTGCAGGTCATTCATTGTCTGTCACGTTTTTTTTGTCATGTTTTTTTTAAACCAAGCAACATCTCTTTCAAATACAGATTAAATTTTGCTTCACAGCACCATTTTTCCCCATTTCTATGTTTGTCAGACTAATTCTGACCATTGTGAATTTTCCAAAATGTACTTTTGATTTATAGAAGTCCTTCAGTTAATTAAACCCTTACAGCTTTCATGTTTTTCTTTCACGCAGCGGCAGCATTAATGTGCTGTTCCTGCGAATATCCCCAAAATATAACCTAGGATGGCAACTTCTCTAAAAGGCAAGATACTTGAAAGTGCACATGGCTCCTTCTCTGCAGTTTGGAGGTGCACTGGGTCTGGCTGGGACAGAGTTAATTTTCTTCCTAGCAGCTCAGAGAGTGCTGTGTTTTGCCTCTGTGACTGGAGCAGTGCTGGTAACACACCAGTTTGGCTGCTCCTGAGAAGTCCTTGCAGAGGGACAAGGCTTTCCCTTTTTCCTGCTCTGCTTCCTCAGTGAGTAGGCTGGGGGTGTGCAAGAAATTGAGAAGGGACACAGCCAGGAGAGCTGGGGATATTCCATGCCAGATAACATCATGCACAGCAATTCTCCCAAACTACAGGAAGGCTTTGGAGAGGTCGCTGTTGCACAGAGTCTGCTGAGCATCGGGGTACTTGACAGAAGTGATGAGTGAGGGCCTTTGCAAAACTTGTTTGGGTTTTTTTCTTCTACTTCCTTTCACTTATTAAACTGACTAATTTTTATGTATCTGTGAGTTTTCTCACTTCAGTTCTCCCTAATCTCTCCCCTGTCCTACTGCTGGGGTGATGAGTGAGTGGTGTGTGGTGCAGCTGCTGGATGTGGTCAACCCACCACAAGAAGGGGTTGGGAGGGAAGGGGCTGGGGAAGAAAAGGAGAGTCCTCATTATTATGACATATCATGTGTGGAAATACCCATATGCCTAGTCTATCATGACAAGACATTAGAAACTCTTGCTTGACTCTGTTACTGTACAATTTATCCAAAGAACTTAAGAAACCTGTGCAAGAAACTAACGTATTTGTGGTTTGGTCATCCTGCAAGAAGCAATGACATAGTAAGAAAAGCATGTGAAGATCGTAGTTGGAGATCAGGAAGAGGCTTGGACAAAAAACATGTTATAAATACATAAAATTCTGTGTTAGATAACTAAAAAATTGGTATTAGTGTAATAATTAAGAACAGATTTGATGAGTGTCTTGAAATACCACATTTAGTATTGAAAGGATGTTATGGTGAACAAGGAATTATAATACTTGAGAAGGAATAATAGTAAAGATGTTCATTTGAGGTAGTAACTGATTTTATTTTGTATTTTTGCTAAGAACTACAGGATAAAACAATACCCTAAAGATGGAGAAGACTGGATTTCCCAAAGGGATCTGCAAATATATGAGAAAGAGCTAAACTACCTCACTTGTAGAATTGCATTTGAATTTATTAATATAGAATACTAAGTCCTGATTTAGGTAGATAAACAAAAAAATATTTGCTGTCAACTGGAAGATTTCCCGTTCAAAATTCAGTAGTAGAGAAGACTCAAATAAAACAGACCTGACTATATGATGCAGCCCTGAAAAAAAACAATCTTTGCTGAGTAAGTAGAGATGAGGGGAAGGATCCATCCTGTAAGATCTAGACGTAATAATAGATATGATTCTTACTATGTGTAGGTGCTCCTGTTTGAGAAGGACTAATTAATGCTGGAATGTAAGCCAGAAAAAAGGCAAACAGTCTAGGATGAAGTATTTTTTATCATAAGAAAGAAAGAGCAAGATAACTTGGTTTGTTTAACTTATCAAAAGGAAAGTCTTAAGGGAAATGCAGTTGCGGCATACAGATGTATTGGCTGAAAAACACCAGAGAGGGAAAACAACCATTTACCTAAAAGAAAAATCTGGCATAAGAACAAATTGGGATGCAACTACATTAAGGCAGGAAATTATTTCTAAATGTCAGCTGTTTGAGTTCCTACATTGTCCTTCTAGGAAGAGTAAAAATACCTCTCTTCCCAGATAGTTTTGGAGATGCTTATGAAGGGGATTGTGTGACACAGCTGACTGCTAGCAGGGACTGAATTTGTCTATTTAGGAAGTCCATTCTAGCATGTTGCTGTATGTACTAGTAGTTTCTTTTGAGTGCCGGAAGCAGAAAGAGCAGTGTGTGAGGTGTATCAGGTGGCATACACTCTCAGAGAGCTGTCATGCTGTCAACACTACCTGTAATGAAACCACTCACCACTCAGAAGGCTCTGAAATGGCAATTGCAAATTTACGACTCATTCAATTTTCCACTGCTGGGAAGTGTGCCTTATCTTTAGTTCTTAGCATTTGGAAGCTTTTAACCTGATCAGCAGGCTTAAGTGAAGCGTCATTTCTTTTTCAGTTTTTCCATTTTTCTGGCCCATCAGATGTTTTGAGAGTCTGAGACACACAGTGTGTGAAGCCCATATGACCAGGAAGGCGATGGCAGCTTTTCCATGACTTGGTCAGGCTTTCCCTTGAAAAGCAGGGTCCCTCTTAGAAAGTGCAGGATAAGCGCACAAGGAACTTTTTTCCTTTTTATGTAGGACACTCTTCCCTGAAGCACCACTGCCTACTAACATTCCCAAAGCCACACCCTCTTAAATACACAAAGAGGGATTTACCTAAAAATACCTAAAAATCCAAGGTGAACACAAATATTCTTGATTTACTCTATTACGCCTGCTTACTTAAGTTCATTATTTTTGTCAATAGGCAAAGGGCAGCTGATGTGAGGCATCTTTAGCATGAGAGACAGGCCTCCAGAACTGAGTGTCTGGGCTAAGGTCTTAGTAAAGTAATACTTTGAATATCCTTAGAAACTGTCAGTAGCACTTTAAAAATCCTGAGAAATGTTCTCATCAGTTGTGTGAAGGAATCATGGAAAACTTACGAGTGCCTAGGCAAGCAAATCATATTGTCTCAGTTCTTTCCTCTTTCTACAAAAATTAGCACAGAAGAGTTCTGATGTCATAAAGTGGTTTATTAAAGGTGGAGTATGTATTTTAGGAATATGGAATATATGTCTTTGTAGGTGCTTGTAACAAGAATCCACAATTTTTTCACCTGCTGGTTTTCCCTACCAAGCAATCCCTGTGATAAGGGCAAATTCTGTTGCTCTTTATTTAAATCAATGTCTCATCCATCATTGGGATAACTTACTCGTTAGGTTAAGTAGCTAACAGCAACTTTTCTTGAGTGGAGGGAGAGAAGTTTTTAAATAAGTAAATTTAACCATTGATTTAACCAAGTGGTATAATTTGGTTAAGGGGAGAAAGAACAGGTAACATATGCATAGACCAAAGAGTTTATTTAAAATACTCAGTGGCTGTAGCCAGGAAACAATGCTGAACTGACAGAAAAAAATTGACTTGCAAATAGGTCTTTGGGAGGTTATAACTCAAGTCACATGTATTATTCAGGTAGTAATAAAGCCTGGAATCTCCATTTGGAGGTAAATATTTAATTGTGCAAGGCACTGCACAGGTACAATGTGGGAGAGGAGTCCACTCACTCAATCACCACTTTCCCAATTTAATAAGAAAATGTGTGCAAAAAGAAACATGGGACTGCACCATAACAATGAGCATTTTGAAATCATTGTTAAGCTTTCTGAAGACATAGCTGTAGCTTCTCAATCTTAGTTTCTATACTTTAACACTCCATATGTCCTGTTAGTGAGTCATGCCTTTATTCTACAGGAACTAAACAAAATGTACCTCAAAAGATAAGCATGTGGAAGCATGATGGGAGTTCTCAGGCTCTCATTTGCAGAATTCCTGTTCCTTTTAGGTCAAATTTGTTTGACAATTAAAGTTCACATCTATTATCTTTGATTTAGTTCAATGTTTAGTATCCATTTAGGTTGGTTATCTTTTTTCAGAGTTTTTGTAATGCCAGGGAGCAGCTGATATGGTGAGAGTCAGAGGTGCAGGGACCCTGCAGAGTCTGATTCACCTGCTCGTATCCTGCTCTCTCAATGACTTCCACGGATATTCTGCTAAGAACAGCCACTGAGATAATCTGCCAGGCAAATAATTTAATCACTGTCATTCATTTTCTGGCTGCTGAATGTTAAAGGGACAGGTGAAAAATAAGGATGAAAGGAGGTAAAAGCTTTGTTTTTGGCCACTGGTTTTTATTCCTTTCAGCTGCTTTTACAAATACCTTATTATTTAGTCTAGGCAGTAGGGACTTGTAATTTAGTAGACATGACAATGGATTGTAGATAATCTGCATAAATAGCATAGGGCATCACTGACAGTACAGTCATCTGTTATTTTAATCAGTTAATTCAGGAAAAAATTATGATAAAGTAGACCTCTCTTTACCTCAAATTACCTCAGACTTACTTCAAGTTTTCACAGGAGAGGCATGTCAATGACCAATTTTTCACCTACCATTTTTCTTGGTGGACTTTAACAAAAGCTTTAGGTCTTAATTTGAGAATACAAACACTAGTGAAACACAGAAGCTATATCCTCCTTCTCACCAGTCTGTGGCCACGGCCCAGGTGAATACCTGAATTATTTACGTTTGAGTAAGCAAGACTGCAACCCCTGTGTGCTCTGCTGGCAGTGTTGGAGGCTGGGGATGGGTGAATGCAGCTCACAGGACAGTGTGAGGTTAATGCACATCTTCTGTTAAAGGTTTAGGATGCAGGAATTATGGGACAGGAGAACAAACTCCTCTCTTGATTGTTTCACTTAAGTGTTTCTCTGTGGCACTTATCACACTAGAAAATATGAACCATAATCCAAAAAAAAGTGTTATAAATAAATCCCTGGAGAAAAATTTTACTGCCATTGTCTGCAAATAGGGCCATTATCCATAAATGAAGGAAGCAAGTGGAGAATGCACGGGTGAAATGCTTAGTGGTTATTTAGTTTTAGTGCCTTGTACACCTATCTGTCCCCAATCTTTGCTATGATAATTGCAGGGAGCTATCGTGAATGGATCATTGAATACTATATACAACTATGTATGCAGCCAGGGTTGGGAGCAATGTTAAACATTGATGGCAATGCATCATGACAAGAAAACCATAACAAGAAGAAAGTGTGGGTTTTTTTTCCCTTAAAACAAGATAAAAAGATGGTTTATACAGAGGCATGGTATTAATTAGTCATTGCGTGGTACCATTGTAAGTTCCCATTTCAAGAACTCTTGCTTCCATCTCTATGGTACAGAGCTGGCAGTTGCTAATCCACTCTTGCAGATAAGAAGTTATTTTGTGCTTTCCAATTTATTCTTTTTGGGTAGAGGTATAACCACATGTCTCCAAGAAGGCTATTTTGCTGTGCTGGTGGCTCACACAATGCTGCTAATTTTTCTGTTTACTAAAGCATCTCTAGCTTCAGCATCTGTGAGCTGCTGCCACTGACTGGGTGCATGAAATCAACTGGAGTGATAACATCAGACTTATGTTGTTTCTAATTTGGCTCATGTGCACTTACAAATATCCTGTGACTGTATACCTACTCACAGCTGTAAAACTTGTTTTCAGCTGCATCAGGAAAGCAGGTTTAAGTAGGGTTGGCATAAAGCCTTCTGGATACAGTCTTTTGAACCTACTTCCAGGGTTTTTGCCTTTAACAAACAACAGAGAAAACAACTTCCAAGTGCTCTAAATGTAGCACGACCATCTGTTGACTTCAGAAATGAGCTAAGTAATAGTGATGTCTTTTGTGTTATATGTCTTAGAACCAAAGCATACTTAAATTGCTTTTCTTTTCTTCCTTATTCTTTTCTCTTTTGAAATTTCAAGTCAATTCTAATCCCTGTATTTTGGATTTGAACACATGTCAAGGGACACTTCTAATGGTCATTTCAGTTGTGTATAGAAAAGGGTGCAGAGATTGGCAAAGAGGGTGATGGGTATGGGGGGGGAAAGAGCAAGATTACAGTGTCACTATTCTGGTCTAAAAATCTCTAGTCACTGACTATTTCTTGTCTGCCTCTCCTGGTAAATGTCACTGTGCAGACACTGATCAGACAGTCGAATGCTTAGGAGTTTATTTTGAGTTAATGGGCTGCTGGAAGTTGAGACTGCACAACATGATAAAGAAAACTATTTTTCTTTGCAGAAGTATCAATTTTCACAACGTAGCTACACCTTAGGAAAAGAGGAGGAGAAATGAACTCAATTTATGGGAAGCCCCTATACACAGTAAGCAGGAACAAGGAGGGAAAGGAAAACAAGAACAACTCCTGTTTGGAGAAGTGTGTTTTGATGTACCTTCTGTATCACAATGACTAGCTCTGTACAGAATTGATTTACACCATGCATTTGAAAAGGAAACCCTAGAGACTAGGCATACATTTTTTTGGCCAAATGTCCCAAAACACTGCTGATAAGGGAGTTGGAAAAAGATTCTATATCCATCCCATCATCCTGAAGGCAATGAAATATCAATGAGGATAACGCAGTAGGAACTGCAACCTGAAAGGAGAAAGAATCTTTCATTCAAAGCCCATAAGATCACCTCACTATTTATATTCAACACATTCCCAGAAAACAGACTGAAGGGGGAATCAAATAGAGTTTTATGATTTCATAACTTTTACAAGTCTCTTTAAAGCGCTTCATTATTATTCACTCTTCAAAGACAGTCTATGGCATTACAGAGTATTAAAGGAGCAGTCTGGGAAAAGAAAGCTTTGAGAACCAATTACGTGAAAGCAAGACTACAAAAAGCATTTATATGTTACCTTGTCAAGACTGGATAAAAATTGATTTGGAGAGGAGTGTCTGCCTTCACGACATCCACTGCTGATAAACCACCTGTCAGAAGTCCTCGGGGAATGTCCATGTGACTAAAATTAGTGCACACATCGTAGTACAAACGACATCCATGGCTGAGGTTGGTGGAAAGCAGTGTCCTCATCATTGCTGCATCTTCAGCATAAGTCAGGGTAAGTAATACCTGTCTCCATACCCTGTAGTTCCAGTTTGCTCCTGAATGCTGTAGTCTCTGAATATTATCTTGTAATTTGCTCAGCACAAGAAGTCCCTAAGAGGACTACATGATATCTTGCTATTTCTCCCCTTCTCAGGGCTAATGCTCTGCTTGACAAATTAATGCGGGATATGGTTTAACTTTCAGGTTTTAATAATTTAATTTTGTGTATGTTTACTGCAATGTTCTAAGGTTTCCCTTAAATATGTATTTATATTTCCCCCTCTCACCCCTCCCTTCGTTGCCCCTTGTTATAGAAGTGTTTGTGTCTGGGAAGCAGGGATTGGTCAGTATTGTGGGAGTTGTTCTTGTCATGAGTGGACTTATTTAAAGGAGAGCTTGTTTTGCTATCTTCTCTAAAGATGCCTGGACTCTGAAATCATCTAATTTCCTTTGCAATGTTCATAGTTAGATCCTTCTGACAGACCATGGTCTATCATTAGCTCTCATGTATGTCACCCTGACCTCTGAAATCTCTATTATAAGTCAGCCAAGTGTAATACCTTTAAAGGAAAGTTTTTAATAGTAAGAGGAACGAGGTAAGAATATGGGTGCTTGTGCATGTATGTGATATGGGAGACAAGGATCAAAGAAATTGTTATATCTTGTCTCTATCAGGAAGAGCAAGCTCTGCATGACTGACTCAGGAGGTACCTTCCAACCCTTCCAATATTCCTAGTCTGAACGGCAGCTTCATATTGCAGTTCTTTTTTAAAAACAAATATTGGCATAAAATTATGTCTTTTTTAGCACTAACACATTAACAGCAATCATAGTAGCAGCTTTGTCAAGAGCCTTTGCTGAGGGAAGAGTTGGTATATGCAGTTTGCTGTAGTGACTGACAAATGGATTGACTGAAGCAAAAAAAACCCCATGTTGGGAAGAAAGAATATATGACCTAAGACTTCTTTGTGGCCAAGCTACTAACAGGCCCTGGTGTGTGCCAGTGGGACAGAGAAGGAAGAACCAAGATGAGATGGGCCCCAATGTGTACTGGTAGCAAAGCCAGCTGTTTCCCAAGTGTGGGATATAAGCTCATAGAGAAGTTCTGGCCTGAGGTTCAGAGCTAAGGCCCTTGGAATGCTTCTAGGTGAGCGTGGCTCAGCTTGTGACCTGTGCAATGCTTTCATCTGGCTCACCACTGCTTCCCTGGAGCAGACAGGGAGCAGCTGAGGCAGGAGGGAGCAGCCCACGGAGCTGAATCAGCCCCCAGGCCTGCCACAGAGACAGGAACATGAGTCTGCTGCTGCTGCTAAGGATGGGGGCTGCCAAGGGCAACCCTGAGTCTCTGGGTGAGGCTGTGGCAGGAACAGGATGGTGCTTCTGGTGATCACAGCTGGGAGGGCTGGGAAGGGAGTGCCCTGGGGTCGGAGTGGGTTTTGTGGAGTTCAGAGACAGACATATCTGCAGGTAGGTAAGTGGGAAGAAGAGTCTTCATTCCTGGAGCCTTAAGCTGGCCACAGAAGAGCTGAAGGCTGGAATGCTCCGTCCAGTATCCTGCCAAATGTGCCTAAGGATACAACGTCTTTTTCGTCCTTTTTTTTCATCATATGGGCCTGCCAGACCAACAGCTATTTCAAGCAAAAAGGAGCTCCAGGAGGTAAGTCTTGAATGAACTTTGACTTCATAGGACCATTGGTTACGAGACAGCAATGGATGCTGCCCCTCTGTGCACAAACTGTATGAAATCAATGGGAATCAAGGATTTGACTCTGCAGGTTTGATTTTCCATGCTTATTACTTTACCACAATGTAGCCAGGTGAGGAGATTCAACTGCCAGAATAGTTTCTGGGAGGAAGAATCTACATGACTTAGAGACAACTCTTGTTTGATTTCTGAGTATTTTTTATTCTGCTTTGCTCTGTTTGTACTTGCTAAATGCTGGACTGTAATTGTAATGGAGACTGTCACAATGGGAAAGGAATTTGAGAGATTCACTGCAGATTTACTGATAAGTTCTTGTGGACACTGTGCACATCTAGAAGAAATAGACTGAG
The DNA here is from genome assembly GCA_013397075.1 of Rhabdornis inornatus. NCBI lineage: Eukaryota > Metazoa > Chordata > Aves > Passeriformes > Rhabdornithidae > Rhabdornis > Rhabdornis inornatus. The sequence goes on from VWZS01011165.1 coordinate 518,954, forward strand.
GTAGACAATAAAAGTTGTTAATTAAAAATATGAATCCAAGACATGAATGAAAACTTCTCTTCCATTTGCAGGCTTGGTTGGGAAACTAAAATTGCTGAAAAAGAGGAGATATTGCTCTCTCCTTAACAACAGCAATTTTTTTTTTACATCAAGTGTCCTAGCTATTTCACATAATTAGTGGCATTTTTTCTTTTAATATTCACCAAATATTTCTAAACCTTTGACCAAAGATTTTGATTGTAGGTAAGTTTCAATAATAGCTTTGTACATTATGAACAGCAGGATAAGCATTAGTCACATGAAAAATACAAAGCTCTCCATCTATTTTAGACATCACAGACTTATTTATAAAGTCAGTCCTAATCCTTCACTGTGTGCACACAGACACGCTTAGTGTACATGGATTGTATGAACTTGTATCTGTCACCTGGCACCAGAGCAGGGCTGAACCCACAAGCAGTTACTTGTAGCAACTTCCATCTTTTTCGAAGTGTATTAAACCGGGTTTGAAAGACTTGATCTTTAGACCGAGAAAGGAAGGAATTAAAACTATCCTTGTTTCTCCCTCTTTCCCCCCCGGCCTCTGTCTCCTCTTTCCAAGGATTTATATTCAGATTGGAACCATAAGTGGTTTCATTCTGTCCTCAGATCTCCCTGCCCCAGAAATACTGTGGCAGCTCAAAAAAGCCTGAGATAAGGTGCTTGCTTTGAATAGTGTTATGAATTAGTGATGCATGATGATAATAAAGAATAAGGGATGCAAAAATGCATGTGTAAAATAGTAAAATTTTTGTATTTCTGAGCTAAGTCCTTTTGCTTTGTAATTATTTTTTATTTAAACTGGAATTGTTATAGGTGTTTATTTCATGATCAGAATCTGGTGTATGATTCATAGATTCATGATTCACTATCAAAGCAAACAAGTGCTAACTTTGTGATTACTCCCTACCTTGTTAAATAATTTAGAAACCACTTTCTTAACTGTATAAATTAAACAGTAACATTGCCTTCTGCAAATAACAAAATCTATTTAAATTGCTTTTGGGGATACTTCCCAAGAGTTTATCTTTGCTAATCATTCCATAACAAAAACATGGTCTTTTACCTGTGACCAGCTGCCACATACAGAAACACTGAAAACTGCTTCCAACTTTTCCCAAGGTTGTTTATATACCAGTGACTGAGATAAAACCAGTGCTTTTGTGTCTATGCAAAAAATTCTATTTTAGATCGTGTAGGCTGTATATATATATATGTTGTGGTTTTTTTTACATAACAAATATATGCATTACCCTATGGCATTTTCTAGGATTCAGACAGTCATTTATCTCTCTCTCACATTTCCAAAAGGAAAGTTCTCTCTGATGATTTATATAGAAATAGTGTGCTTTCTCTTAAAATCATGTTCACCAAGGTAGTAAGAATAACCATTTGAACAGTTCCTCTAAGTTTTATATGCACAACACACTTAATTGTTTTAAAGAGTAGATTCACAGTATTCATTTTCCTACATGTAACAAATATTTAGGGATTGTTGTTTGTCTCTTCTTCAGCTGAAGCAATACATGTCAAGAATTTTCATTCCATCAAATCAGAACAAAATCTACTGGAATACAGGCTGTGAAACCAAAGTTTTCCAAGATCAGTAGTTCTAAGCAGACCTCACCAGCTAAACTCCTTCAGCCTGGCAACCCTGAGAATCCAAGCAGGCATTTTTTCCAGAGATGTCTGCATTGGGAAGTTTAAGAGCCCAGTTCTGAGTAGCCAGTAACATAATGCTACTGGGAGAAGTCGGCTTACATCATACATGATAAATGTTTTGATTATGTCCTTTCATTAGATTAGTTGCATCATCTAAGCCAGACATTCATTTCTTTATTTTGTTTCTTTGTTAAATGCTCAGTGATTTTTTCCCAGTGTCTTAAGCTTGGAATGCTTACATTTACTCAATCTATTTTGTTTAGTGCCAGAGGGCTAAATGCTGATCAGTGTCCTCGTGACAGTGGTCATCTTATGATCTCTTGGTTTCAAAATCTGTAGCTTTCTCTGTTGACAATCATGTTTTTCTTCTCTCCCCCTCTCCATGATCATAAGCACTACATGCTGACCCTGAGATCCAAAGCTGTCAGCCTGGGGTTTTTTTTCTCTACTGATGTAGGATGGGGACATAACCCGAACCCAAGAACAAGTTGCTGCACTGGCCCTAAAGATCCAACAGAGGTTGCTGATAACAAATTGGGGTCTTTGTCTCAAAGCTGGGTGTTCCCAGGCTTCTGTGGAGGTACAATGATGAAGAGTGGAGTTCTGTCTGCTTAATACAAGGTGCTTTGGGTGCTGTGGTACACAAAGAGCAGCAAGTGATTTAGTCTGCCGGTTTTCCTCATCTGTCAGGAGTCAGACTTCCTATACAATCTGTGGTGAGAAATAGTCCTGGCACAAAAACAAAGCCAGCCAGACGTGGTGCTTAAATTAGGCACTCCAGTAATCTTGTATCTCAGCACCCTGGTTATGAAGGGGAGACAAATACACTTCTTGCAGATTTTATTTGTGTTTGGGAGGCTGTATCCCTCAATGTATAGAAATTGCAAAGGCACAATCTGCTTCTGTAAATTGTGTCTTTCTACTTTGCCTTTCTACTGTACTCAGGAGAAAGGTCTGTAATACAGATTTGTGAAGTCTTCTAAAATCTATTTTTAAAATGCTTTTGAGTGTATAATACAGAGATATGAACTAAGGAATACTCTATGAGTAGTCATTTATTGTTTCAATTTCTGGCATCAGTCCTGAAGCCTTCATGCAGGCTGACTTCTGGGAAGTGGGAATTCAAGTTCGCTAAAGATAAAACAGTTCTGCTATATATTTAATTCTATTTTTGAGGGAAATAATGCCACCTTTCCCACTGCTCTGCTTTGGTACAGCTGCTGCTACTGACTTTAAGTGGAATTTTGAGGTGACTTAGAAAAAAGCAAGGAAAAGGAAGATTGTACATTAAAATTTAAAGTAATATGAAAATACTTAAAGTAAAAATTATTAAAAAATACATTCAATATTATCTAGAGAATTATGCTCTCTAATCATGGAAACAAACAGTGTGGGTTTGAGAACATCATGAGACCTGTCAAAAATACAGCCACTGAGCAGGAAACAAAAAATTATTCATTCATCAAATCCACTGTGAATGAGCTGCTAAATCACAACTAAACTGAAATTATTGCAGAGTGTTCTGTCTAATAATTTAGACAGATGGATCCAGAAATGGACGCCCTATTTCCTTTCCTCTCTAGTAGCATAAGTCTGTTAAAAATCCTTATTTTCTTGAAATCAGTAAGAATTTTGGTCTTGATTGTAGCAAATTTATAGATTTACCCCTAATTCTAGCTGCTGTAAAAGGAATATCAGTACTAGTGAGCCCAGAGGCTAAAACTTCTCAGGCAGCAATGAAAGAGAATTACAGGAAACTGAATAATTTGATAAGTACTCAACAAGGAAGAAAGACAGTTATAGAAACCAGCAGCTCTCTCATGGAATAGATGACATGCCTGAGATGGGAGAGAGAAAAAATATGTTTTCACAAGTACTGAGCCTCTTCCACTGTAGATGGGAAAATAGAGAGGGAAAGTTTGTGAGAAACAAGAACAAATAGTAATTCACAGCCTCTACACAAAGGAGAGTGAATGTGCGGAGAGAAATAGAGGAAGGCATAGTATGATATAAATTCACGAGGATTAAAAAAATAAAGGGCCCCAGTGTTACACAGACAGTGGTTAAATTTTCAGTGGGGAACAGAGCTACGGAAAACTGAATCTCTGTCTGTTCTGTATTTGTATCAGCAAACCATCAAAGACTGTTTCATATAAAATAAGGAACTGAGATTTGATCTTTCTTTGGGGGGGGGGGGAACACCAAGCACAAAACCACAAGGAACTTCCTGTTTGATTTGTTAAAGTGAATCCCCCCCAATTACAACATATTTCAATTGGAACAGGCCCACAAGAAATTTGTTGCTGGAAGGGAAGTACCATGGGAATCACATTCATGATCAAGAAACCAAAATTTCCAGTTACTAAAGTGGAACAAGAAGCAGTAACAAGGACCGTGAACACAATGGTATTTAAAATTCTCTTTTGTGCGAGGGTGTCCAGAATGCTTTCTCAGGGAGGAGAGAAATTTAATTGCCATAATTCCAACGAAGTGCATATGACCCAAATGATTGTGTTGGAGTTGCTACTGAGTGTCTCTGCTGGGAGACAGTTTAATAATTTATAAAGGTCCACTTTCAGCAGCAGATTTTATGGTTCTTAGAACGGTATAACCGTGGTTAAAGGTTCAAGCAGACATTTTATAGATGTAGAGTGAATCATAAACATTTTAGTAGGATGTGTATGAGCCACCTTTGACCATCCATTTTGTTTCCCAGTAATACTTTGCATTGAGAGGAAGGTGAAATTCCAGCTGGTCTGAGATCTGCATTTAACGTCCAGGACATCCAAACTCTTTAATTAATATCTGATTCTGCAAGTATTTTACTGTTTCTAGCCAGGCTTTGAGTTCCCCAGTTCTCTGAAGAACAACCAGTTGTAGCTGGAGGGGCTGAGTGAGGCGGACCACGGTTATGGCAGGGATGGGTTTTCCTGTTGTGTTCGCCGCATTTGACAGTGACATCTGGTGACCAGTTATTTAAGTGCAGGTGTTTCAGTGTTACTCTCTGCTCTGCTTTACCTTCACTGTGAAAAAAAGTCCATAATCTGAAGCTAAGGACTCTTGGTGCCTCCCTTTTCTCGTGTCACTGCTGGATGCCTTACAGAATGGATATAGCAAATTGAACCAGAGTAGCTTAAGGCTTTCATAGTCTTTGATGAAGTCTCTGCGTTCTGCTTTCATCCCTTGTAGCACCTGTCTGGTGTAAACACACTAAAGGAGCAGAGGAAAATCCCTGAGCACTTGTAATAATCTTCCTGCTTACTTTTTGTTTATACTGAGATGCTTGGAACTAGGGACCTGCTCACCTTTGTTTTGGGAAACATGACAGAGAAGACGATTCCTAATTTCTACACTATAAAACATATCTCATGAAAAGGTTGAAGACAATAAGAGCAAGTAAACAGGGAGAATAGTGTCCCAACATCGCTGGGATACAGGTGTTTGTTCCAGACAGCTTTTCACAGGATAGGGAGAATGTGGATAAAGGCACAGGTAGGTTACAGGCAACCTTCTCATTCAGTAAACAGTGGACGTCCCTTTCCAGGCTGTTCAGAACCTGCAGTAGCTGCCTAGAATCCTCTCCTGCTCACCATCTTGACTGTTCCTTGGGTAGATCTGGGAGAGGAATCTTCCATTTTTCTAAGTCTAATCAATAAAATTAACTGTTCATGCACTGCAGAAGGGCAGTGGCTTATCCTTTGAGGCCTGATTTATGTCGCTTCTCCTTTTACAAGATGAAACAGAGTCAGAGATACAAGCCTTGACTCCAGCCCCAGATCTGAACGTTCTTGAGTCTGAGATATGGGCTGAAACTGAAGCATTCCTAAAGTTCAGTTTCATCCCATGAACATCAGTTTGTTCTTCAAATCAAGATTTTAGTAGGTGTCTGTCCATGTCACTGCTACTTGAGTTTGCAGATATCGTATCTCTTTTCCCCTTTAAAAGGGCAGGTCTGGAGGTGTAAACCCAATGTTCCATGGATTTTGATTTCTTTCTGGAAGTAAATCAACAATGGAACATTACCTGTGAGCAGCCCTGGTGATCCCTGCAGGTAACTGTTTTGGCATCACATGATTGTCTTGCCATTAATCATTCAGCTTTTGCCTTTTTATTTCTTGTCAACTTTATGTAATAAAGCCCAGACTCTGGCAGCAAAATGCTTGTTTGTTCCTGCAGGCCTGGCATTTTTGACTTTCCATCTCTGTGACTCTGCACCACAGGTCTGTGCAATTCTCTTTTCATGAAAACTTGTCCACTGTAATTGGCATTACCTTTCTATTCTGTGTTACCTAAAACTTCTGTACCATGCACCTTGGACCATCTTCTCCTTGGACCAACATTTTTATTAAAGTACTGAGCAAAGCTGGGATTAACACAGACTTGAAAAGGATGCGCTTCTTACTCCCAACAGCATAAACAGTTGTAATTGCTGCTTCTTACATACCTAACAGTTATTCTTTTAATCTCAATTTTTCCTACTTAAATAATTAATCTCCCTTGAGGCAGTGAAAGCAATTTCCGATTGAGTATATTGAGATTAGTTCCAGTGCATTGAGCGTGTCTAAAAAACCAGTTATCTTATTGCAGACTCTACAGATTACCACAATCTAATGTGATAAAACCATGTGGTATTTTATCACAGCTTTCATTTAGTTCTCCATCCTAGATTTGCTCATTCTATAACAATGGTACTAAAGTCTTGCAAAATGTCAATAATAGCCTCTCACTTGCTCCATTTGAAAATACGCATAGCATGTTTTCTTTTGCTCTGGGTACAGAACCCTAGACAGTCAACAAATTATTGCTTGAAAAGAGGCATTTTGTGTGTTTGGGTGTTGAGTGAGTGATTCTGTATTAGTTTTTAATTTGAGCAGATAAAATCCCACTTTTATAGACTAAAATCTTACCATTTGCTTTATTATATATATATATATAAAAGATATATATATTCTATTCAATTACATTTTAGCAACTTAGAGTTATCCACAGAAGCTCAATCTACAGGCATCATGTCAAACCCTTTCTTCTTTAGGTAGCTATTTGTGCAACATAAAAGCAACAAACAAACAAGAAGGATGTATTCAAACTTTTCAGGCTCCATCAAAACTTCATTTACTTACTATGGACTCTCACTGAAACTTTGAGGCATAAAACAAATGAAGGTAGTGTAGTGTGGGTTTTGACAAATACAGAAATTTCAAAATAATTAAGAATGCAAGCTAATGATTAAAGGGTATTTGAAATGCTGTATCAGTTTAGGAATCATCTGCCCATTGGTCATAATACACAGGAAAATTAAAAATTAGCTGAAGCCTATTAATTAAAGAAGATTAAAAGAAAAATGCTACTTAGCATGAAAGAATAGAATGTGCTCATTGTTGAAGTGAACTTCTAACACTTTAATATGTATATAAGCTTATGATGTGTGTTTCACTCATAACTGCAATATGTGGAATCTGAAACAAGCAGAATGTGCTCCAGAATTGGCAATTTCTTACAGGGTTGAGATTCTTCTCTCAGACACTGCTTTTTTAAGTGCCCAGTTAAATTTAGAGCCTGAACTTTCCAAATGGTTTCTTTAGCTCAAGATTTTGAGAAAGATTTTGTCTTTATTTGTAGTCCTTTAGAGACATTTGTCGGTTTTGGTGGGGACAGTTTGTTTCTGTGTGGGTTCTTACATGTTACTATATTTGGTAGCTTTCTGTTTTATACTACCAAAAAATAACTGTTTTTTAGTGTTTAGGAGCAGAAAGTCCCAGACATTGTACACAAGTACCCATTTGATTTTGGGAGGTCAAACAGACAAGGTGACCTCCTGAAGTTTTTGATCTCTCCTTTTCTGTTCCAGTTTCTCAAGAAATATGGTCATATTTGGAGCNTTCCTGTTGTGTTCGCCGCATTTGACAGTGACATCTGGTGACCAGTTATTTAAGTGCAGGTGTTTCAGTGTTACTCTCTGCTCTGCTTTACCTTCACTGTGAAAAAAAGTCCATAATCTGAAGCTAAGGACTCTTGGTGCCTCCCTTTTCTCGTGTCACTGCTGGATGCCTTACAGAATGGATATAGCAAATTGAACCAGAGTAGCTTAAGGCTTTCATAGTCTTTGATGAAGTCTCTGCGTTCTGCTTTCATCCCTTGTAGCACCTGTCTGGTGTAAATACACTAAAGGAGCAGAGGAAAATCCCTGAGCACTTGTAATAATCTTCCTGCTTACTTTTTGTTTATACTGAGATGCTTGGAACTAGGGACCTGCTCACCTTTGTTTTGGGAAACATGACAGAGAAGACGATTCCTAATTTCTACACTATAAAACATATCTCATGAAAAGGTTGAAGACAATAAGAGCAAGTAAACAGGGAGAATAGTGTCCCAACATCGCTGGGATACAGGTGTTTGTTCCAGACAGCTTTTCACAGGATAGGGAGAATGTGGATAAAGGCACAGGTAGGTTACAGGCAACCTTCTCATTCAGTAAACAGTGGACGTCCCTTTCCAGGCTGTTCAGAACCTGCAGTAGCTGCCTAGAATCCTCTCCTGCTCACCATCTTGACTGTTCCTTGGGTAGATCTGGGAGAGGAATCTTCCATTTTTCTAAGTCTAATCAATAAAATTAACTGTTCATGCACTGCAGAAGGGCAGTGGCTTATCCTTTGAGGCCTGATTTATGTCGCTTCTCCTTTTACAAGATGAAACAGAGTCAGAGATACAAGCCTTGACTCCAGCCCCAGATCTGAACGTTCTTGAGTCTGAGATATGGGCTGAAACTGAAGCATTCCTAAAGTTCAGTTTCATCCCATGAACATCAGTTTGTTCTTCAAATCAAGATTTTAGTAGGTGTCTGTCCATGTCACTGCTACTTGAGTTTGCAGATATCGTATCTCTTTTCCCCTTTAAAAGGGCAGGTCTGGAGGTGTAAACCCAATGTTCCATGGATTTTGATTTCTTTCTGGAAGTAAATCAACAATGGAACATTACCTGTGAGCAGCCCTGGTGATCCCTGCAGGTAACTGTTTTGGCATCACATGATTGTCTTGCCATTAATCATTCAGCTTTTGCCTTTTTATTTCTTGTCAACTTTATGTAATAAAGCCCAGACTCTGGCAGCAAAATGCTTGTTTGTTCCTGCAGGCCTGGCATTTTTGACTTTCCATCTCTGTGACTCTGCACCACAGGTCTGTGCAATTCTCTTTTCATGAAAACTTGTCCACTGTAATTGGCATTACCTTTCTATTCTGTGTTACCTAAAACTTCTGTACCATGCACCTTGGACCATCTTCTCCTTGGACCAACATTTTTATTAAAGTACTGAGCAAAGCTGGGATTAACACAGACTTGAAAAGGATGCGCTTCTTACTCCCAACAGCATAAACAGTTGTAATTGCTGCTTCTTACATACCTAACAGTTATTCTTTTAATCTCAATTTTTCCTACTTAAATAATTAATCTCCCTTGAGGCAGTGAAAGCAATTTCCGATTGAGTATATTGAGATTAGTTCCAGTGCATTGAGCGTGTCTAAAAAACCAGTTATCTTATTGCAGACTCTACAGATTACCACAATCTAATGTGATAAAACCATGTGGTATTTTATCACAGCTTTCATTTAGTTCTCCATCCTAGATTTGCTCATTCTATAACAATGGTACTAAAGTCTTGCAAAATGTCAATAATAGCCTCTCACTTGCTCCATTTGAAAATACGCATAGCATGTTTTCTTTTGCTCTGGGTACAGAACCCTAGACAGTCAACAAATTATTGCTTGAAAAGAGGCATTTTGTGTGTTTGGGTGTTGAGTGAGTGATTCTGTATTAGTTTTTAATTTGAGCAGATAAAATCCCACTTTTATAGACTAAAATCTTACCATTTGCTTTATTATATATATATATATAAAAGATATATATATTCTATTCAATTACATTTTAGCAACTTAGAGTTATCCACAGAAGCTCAATCTACAGGCATCATGTCAAACCCTTTCTTCTTTAGGTAGCTATTTGTGCAACATAAAAGCAACAAACAAACAAGAAGGATGTATTCAAACTTTTCAGGCTCCATCAAAACTTCATTTACTTACTATGGACTCTCACTGAAACTTTGAGGCATAAAACAAATGAAGGTAGTGTAGTGTGGGTTTTGACAAATACAGAAATTTCAAAATAATTAAGAATGCAAGCTAATGATTAAAGGGTATTTGAAATGCTGTATCAGTTTAGGAATCATCTGCCCATTGGTCATAATACACAGGAAAATTAAAAATTAGCTGAAGCCTATTAATTAAAGAAGATTAAAAGAAAAATGCTACTTAGCATGAAAGAATAGAATGTGCTCATTGTTGAAGTGAACTTCTAACACTTTAATATGTATATAAGCTTATGATGTGTGTTTCACTCATAACTGCAATATGTGGAATCTGAAACAAGCAGAATGTGCTCCAGAATTGGCAATTTCTTACAGGGTTGAGATTCTTCTCTCAGACACTGCTTTTTTAAGTGCCCAGTTAAATTTAGAGCCTGAACTTTCCAAATGGTTTCTTTAGCTCAAGATTTTGAGAAAGATTTTGTCTTTATTTGTAGTCCTTTAGAGACATTTGTCGGTTTTGGTGGGGACAGTTTGTTTCTGTGTGGGTTCTTACATGTTACTATATTTGGTAGCTTTCTGTTTTATACTACCAAAAAATAACTGTTTTTTAGTGTTTAGGAGCAGAAAGTCCCAGACATTGTACACAAGTACCCATTTGATTTTGGGAGGTCAAACAGACAAGGTGACCTCCTGAAGTTTTTGATCTCTCCTTTTCTGTTCCAGTTTCTCAAGAAATATGGTCATATTTGGAGCATGTAGCAAATGTGTCCTAAGTTTAAAGAATGTAATGTAATGTATGAAATCTCTCTGTAATGCGTGAATGAAAGTATTACCTTCTGTTAAAGGAACTTTCTTTAAAGCTCCAGATAATTTATGGGGTGGAAAATCTATTTTAGGAACCACTTGTGAGTGGGAGAGAAGAGGAAATAAGGTCTCTTGGGTATCCCTCCTTCTAACAGCATTGCTGTAAACTCTTCTTTCTGAGACGAGAAAGATTTCCATTTGTTTTTCATTCAAATATGTTTAAATGATTGCAAGAGGAAATTACCCCTAGTAATAAAATCTAATACCTATTATACCCATATTTCAGCACACCAGAGTCAAACTCAAATCTTGAGTGAGAGGAGAAGCTGTGAAATACTTTCAAATCTATTTTTCTACCTGGTGTCTGGCACTTTTGGAATGTATTTTTCATCCTAAATGTTGAAACCAGTATGCTAAGATGTGTGATGGCCAGGTCAGGCATTACAGCTTCAGTACTGTTGTGACAGTGGCCCCAGACTCATGGAAGAGCCACTCAAGAAGGCTGCCCTGGCTTCACCTGACTGATCTGTGCTGCAGCGTGTGCAGAGCTGGAGTGTTGCCCTGGGTTTTCCTGGGACAGAGTTCACTTTTCTTCAGAAACTGAAAAAGCTCGTTTGACTGAGGCTGCTGGTGACACTGCACCAGACATGTCTGGCTTAAAGAAGGCCTGTTTGTTCCCCAGCAGTATCAGAATACAGCAGAGTGTGGGTGAAAACTAATGGAGGAGAATTGCCTCTGCTAAGCCATGTCAGGCTGCAGCTGTTTGCTGGGGAAAGCACGTGTGCAGAGAGGCTGGAGACCACTGCAGTGGGGATGAAGGATGGGCTGCCAGGCCAGTGGTGCTCCTTTCTCTGCCAGGTGACCTCTTCACCTGCAATGCTGGCAAGTGCTGGATGTGGTAAAAGGTTTTATTGCTGCTAAAATTTGAGAGGAAAAGAAACAACAGACTGTAGTATGCAGAAATGCATGTCAGAAGGTTGTCACTCACTGCCTGTCTCATCCATTTCTCTTCCAACATCCGTGTGTTCTGGGTACCTAAACGCCTTTTCCACCACAGAAATGACATTTTCCAGCAAAGCAATCAAAGTGCTGAGAAACTGAGGGAATTGTACAGGGTTATGCAAGAACTTATGATTAAACACACAGTTGAACCTAAATTTCTTGTGTTAGGTGGAGGTGTCTAACCAGTGCCCCATGCTATCTTGATGGAGGGAAACATCCTGTAGGTATCACCCTCCATAACTTCTGTGGAAGGCACCCCCAGAAGACTGGCACCTCTGCAACTGGTGCTGATTCAAGTGTGAGAACTCATTTCCCCAAATCCATCATCCCTTGTAGGGTGTGAGTTATCAGCAGTGTACTGAAGTGAAGGAGTGCTGCTTTCTGGACTCCAGCTCTTACCTGCAGCAATGTATGGAGAGGACTGAATGCTCAAAGTTTTTTTCCCATTTGTCTTTGCCTGTGGTAATAAAGGGCTGAGAAGTGTTGTGAATCTAAAGGTTAGCTCCAATCATACAGCTGGCACAGTGAACTGCTCTGCACCATGCTGTGCTGGCATTACTTTGTGCTGGAAGAGTGAGTTGTGATGTGCAAGGACAGGTAAAGCATGTTGTTGATTCCAAATGAATGAATGCTAGAAAGTGTGCATGTGCATAATTTGGACATGTTTCCTGGATTCCCAAGGAAAGCAGTGAACGAGCAGTGAAGGAAATCTTTCCTACAGCATATATGGCAGCTTGGAGAATTCTCCTCTAATGTTATTATAATTGCTGTGATCTAGAACTGGTTGAACATTCACCCCACTGTAATGTTTTGCCACTGAAAAATGTTGATTTCACTAGTCAAGGTGTGTCTCTCCTTGTAAACTTGTCTGTGAAATTCTTTTCAGGTTACTCATTTTGCCATGATTCGTGCAAAAGTAAAGTTATTTGGCTATTTAAATACAGACACTCTCTATGAAATATTTGGGATGCTACAAATACTTGTCTCAAAACAAAAATAGTACATTTACCCAAGAATTTGGAAATGTTTGCTTAATTTTTATGCAATGAAATTTTATCCTAAAATGTCGAGTTTTCTCCACAGATGTTAAGCTCTGCACCAAGAATTTCCCTGTAAGTCTAGATGACATTTCTATGTCAACTCTCTAATAAGAACATAAGCATGGAGAATATCAGGCTTTTCCCACCCTAATGTAAGCTCTGTCTGTGATGCTGCTGTGTTGACATGCTTCTCAGAGCTTTGTGAAACATTAATGTGAAAGGTTTTGGATGTAAAGCTCATTTTGGGGCAAGAAGCCCCATTTTACTTCCTCTCACCAGAAGGACCTGTTATAAGTTGCCTGGTTTCTGAGCAGGAGAATGTACACTACGCAAAATTCTGCAGTGTTCAGGCTGCCCTGACATTTTCTTCCTCCAAACAGGAAAAGCTTTGACATCCAGCTCGGATCAAGCTTCTCTTTCTACCAACATACTTCATTAGTCTGTGTTTCCTACACTTAAAATTTATCTGTAGAATAGCATTACAGGATATGTTGCATGATCTCACAAAAGAGGTAATGTGATGAAGTGGGAACTCAGTCATGTAGTTATCAGCATACCTACATGTTTGATGATAATGTGTATTCATCTGTCTGCAGTTTTAGTCAGGAAGTGGTCTCAGATCAAAGTCTGTCATTTCTTTAAACATCTTTCAGCTGGTTCTGCATTTTAGAGCCACTCTGTTCCCTTCCAGTTCAAAGAAAAGCTGGTTGCCTTTAAGCATTTGTAGTTAATATTAAAACAGAAGAAATACAACAAACATGCAGTGACTATTTGTTGTGCCTATTAAAGTGTACAATTTTTGGATGGAGGCAGGTGTTGTACAGACATCTCATCATTATAACAGGCATTCTCATTCCACTGCTCAGTACCTCTGTGCTTTCTTAGGAGTTTTCCCACCATAATGTCTGGAAAGCTGGAGCCCCTCTGGGTGCTAGAGCTGCTGCATGTGCTGTCTGTTGCATTTTTCATGATCTTCCTGCAGTCACCTTGTGCCTCCACAAGTGATTGTCTTTCTCTGTGTCATTCTGCTGTGAGAGCAGTAGACAGGCAGTTGGTGGGTGCCTTTCCCAACAAGGTGTCAATCTGACTCCCCCATGTCTCACTCACTGCAACGATCCAATGTAAATGTTGTGAAGACATATCAATGTCTAAAGAGCTTTCTGTTCGCAAAGTGCTTTGATACTTTTGAAATGTGCTTCCTTGCTCTCAGGAGACTTTATTCAAGGTTAAGGAGTTTTAGGAGAAGTGTGGAGCCATGTGCCACCTAGTTTGAAAGAAGTGCGTATAAGAGCAGGGGCTTCTATTCTCTCCTGGATTGGGCTAAGGTTAATAAAATCTGTACTTCCTAAATTTGAATGTTCAGTTCTTAGCAGGATCGACCCCGATAATTCATCATTTAAAATAATATGAGACACCATTTAGGCTCTGAAGGATGATTTCAGGGTCGTTTCAGTTATTCTGAAACCCTTTCTCATCACATCTTGTTTTCTTCCAGCTAAATGAAGTGTTCTAGTTATTCCTTTCTGACAAGGTGTCATAAATTACTTATTATTTAACAAATCTGGTGTTTGAAGCAATCACTTTTTAATTTTTTTTTGATACTGCCTTCACAGTGAATGCCACTTCCTCTGGCAGGGAAATCAGCACGTAACTCCAGACTTTGCAGTTGGTTTTTCTGAATATCTCACACAAGACTCAGAGAATGCTAACACACAGGAGTTGTTGAATATGTCTCTTTGCTCTCAGAAGCTGTCTTGTACTTCTGCTTCAGCACTTCTGTATCCATTTTTTTTAATGTTAAAAGGTTTGCACAACAGTGAGAAGGGTACAAAATTTATGTGGCAGGAGTGGTAACTTCAGTCCTAAATGAGCAATTACACTTCACAGTGAAACATGACCAGCTGGCCCAGCCATATGGGTCTGGCGATTCTCCCTAAGCTTGTTTTGACTGATTTTGAAGGTGTCTCTGTGGAAGTGCCAAAAATGAACAGAGACTTTGCTACAAGGGGACTTTCATCACCTATTTGTTTCTTCATTACAAAGACACGTGAACTAAAACAAAGATGGCTGTTTTCACCTCTAATTGGGGACCTCAGCTGAGTCATTTAATAGAGGTCGATCATTGCCATCTTGGGTAATGATATGACGCCATCCCAGGTTGATTTGCCACTTGCTCTATAATAAAAGCACCAGTAAGTAATATGTTTAGATAAGAGACTTTTCTAACATTGTTTATGTCTTCTGTAAGAGAGCCCATCTTTGTTCTGGCATTGCTGATTTGACACAATTTTTTCCAAGCACTTCCTCTGTGTGTGCATTAGCAGCAATAGAAGATGGGACACGTCAAATCTCTCTTGACAGAAAATGCCTTTAAAAATCTTTCCAGGGAGCATTCACTTTACTCTAAATCCCTTTCCTCCCAGTGAGATGCCTGGAAAAGAACTTCATGTTTTAACACATTCACCTCTTCAGTAAAATTAATTTTTAAAAGTGGAAACTCCTTGTTTGTGTCTTTTCTCTGGTGCACCTGCACAGCATTGGATTTTTCTTCAAAGTAACATGCTTGAGGGTTTTTTCCCTGTTTTTAATGTTGCAAAATGCGTCATTTCTGCTCTGGTCTGTGCCTTGCCTCAGTGAAATTGCCATTAAAATCCTACTGCTAAATTTTATCCTAGTGGGTCTCAGACTCTTACAGTTGTGGGAGCTGCAGCCTTGCAGGAATCTGACCCAGAGAAGAGGGAAGAAGCTCAAAGTACTGATCCTAGAGAGCGGTGTGTTGGCAGCTCTGTGGCAGCTTTTAATGTTGTTGGACTCATCTGAAGAAACACAGTGAGGGATAATCTTGAGAAAAGAAAAAAGGTAGTTTGGAGCATTTTTGTTTTAATAAATTAAAAATCTTATGTTAGACACCAGAAAATCAGTCCAGTAGCAAATTCTCCATGTTTTCCTGGCCTTATTAATAAATTAGACACCTTTATTTGATTCCAAATATTTTAACCGTTTCAATACCAAACCCAGAGCAGCAGACTACTAGATTTATTTCTTGTTTTTTTAGTGTGTAGAAAAATCCTTTACTTTTCCAGCTTTGTTTACACATCTAGAGATATTAGAAAAAGAAGTCAAAACTACTTTTCCTTACCCTGACCCTGTTGAGCTGTTGTTTGCTTACATGAGGCTGGGTCTGCCGCCAGCCCGGGCGCTTACCACATTATTCCTCATGAGCTCCTTCCTGTGTCACTCCTTGGAAAAGTGGAGAAACACAGGAGACAGCAAAACAGAAAGCTGAAAAAGCAAAGTGTGGTTTGTTTTAAAGAATAGCACAAACAGTAAATGAAAATTATGACCAGTCGTGAACAGAAGGACTGACACAAATTTATACTCTTCTAGCTCCCTTCCAAATGAAAAATGGGCATAAACCCCTGTGTGTGCTGATTTGCATGCATGAGGAGAGGGTCTGTCTGGGTGAAAAATAGCCTGTCGTTCCCAGCTGTCACTTGTGGAACCATCTAAAGGCTGGCAGGGAGATTCAGTGCCGGGGTGTGTCGGAACCCCAGCCGCTGTCCCAGCCGGGTCAAGCCCCGCGGCATCTCGGCTGGGACCTGTTCCGCCCTTGCTCCCGGCACACCGGCAGCCGGGAAAGGCAGGAGAGGCCTGGAGGGCGGGTTTCCATTGCGCAGGTAGGGCAGGAATTGCGAGCACGGCTCCCGGCAGGTGTCAGCAGAGCCCCGCGAACGCCGCGGGCTCCGGGCGCTCAGCTCAGCTCGGGCTCCCGGGCGGGCCGGGGGAGCGCAGGGTCCGCACCGCACGGAACCACTGCAGCAGCACAAATAATCCTTAATGTTTTCATAGTCTACAGACGAGGTGTTAGCAAGCTGCTCGCTTCAGAGTTGGTGTATGCCCACCGCAAATGAGCTCTCTAAAACTCCCTGGCGTTCTTCCTCACAGTGTAAGAAATGCTGTACAGCCTTTAAAGCGCCGTTTCCGTGTTTCCCTGCCTACTTATTCCTAATGAAGCGCATGAATTCATAATGTGTATTGAGATAACGTTAAGGTTTGTAGCATAAAACCGGAAAATGTAGAATGGCAAGTACTTGGCCTTTGCTGATAATTTAGTTCATTGTAAAGGGAAGGTCAAAATTCATATGCTTTACAATGAATTTCTAGCAGCTGTCAGCTGCTTCTCAAGCCTTATGTCACTCTAGTTACACGTGATTTTTATACTTAACTTCTAAACGAAAAATTTTATGAGAGCTCAAAATCTCCCTCTCTTAACCAAGGGTGGTGATGTGCTATCTTACAGCCGTGTAATCCATGGATATCAGTCCATGCTTTTCAAAAGCTGTGTAAATAGTTATGTATTAGCATAAATGTGCCTATTCACTTTCTGTGACTTAATGAGTGTGTTTCTGGAGGCTGCACTGAAATTAAGAAATGCTCTGTTTTAAGAGATGTTCTAACATATGCCTTGATCGAACACTTGTAGATGGTTTTAGAATATTTTATTGTTTTTTAACATGGAAAGCAATAATGTGTACATACAATCAAAACCGTTGAAACTATTTTCAGAAGCTCCTTGGGTGTCTGGAAAGCTGACTTATTGAAAGGTAAAGATAATGAATAACCACTGTCCTGCATATCTACTTTTGTGCCACAGCACTTTCCATTTGCAGATCTCAAAATGCTTTCTTTTCTGTGACTTGAGCACTTCCATGATCCATCTCTTTCCTGGACAGTTCTGTCAGATGAGTGACTTCATGTTAATAACAGGCAGAGCTGGTAGGAAATCCTCCTCATGACACTCTAGAACTTAGGAAGATTTATCTCCTTCAAAATGAAAGTGCATCTTACCATTGCCCTCAATGGATAATTTCTTATTTGAATGTGATCACATATAATAAATTAATTTCTTTTCAGTGTTTCCTTTTCCCTAACTAGAGCAGTGGGGAAGCTCTTGGGCATTACAGTGGATTGTCCTTTTCCTCTTGCCCAGGTATCTTCAGCCATGGGTCATGCATTGGAGTGTGGTACACCGCTGTGTGTGTCTGAATGGGAAGCAGTTCGGAGAGCTCCTGTGGGATTACTGAAGGTGAAAACAGGCCCTGGGGAAAATGTAGACGGGCTGCCCTTGGCCAGGTGCTCCTGCTCTCCCTGCAGGGCTTGCTTTCCATAGGGAACATGTCCGAAGCTGCTTTGATATTGAGATTTTGTCTTAAATTAGGGCAAAATTTGATGATGATCATCTTTATGTGAGCAACAGGAACAGGACTATAGTCTGCCATCCCGCTGTCCAGCTTCCATATCATGTCTATTCCAGTAGCATGCTCAAGCCCAATCTCATTTGCCTTTTGTACATATTTTTCAATATTTTTTGCTAAAGTTTTGCTCATCAATATTTGAACTCAAATAGAGTTGGTATTTCAGCTGATCTCTATTGATTTTCTCCAAGAGATATTTTACCAGTGAAAATGGATTGAATTTTACTGAAGTGGCAGAAGATTTAGACACAGGATGTAGTGAGGTCTCAGCCTTTTTTCTTTCAACTTTTATTTGCTAAAATCCTAATACATTGAGCATAAGTGAGAGAAAACAAGATGGATAGGGAAAGGCAATATAATATGGTAGAATTAATTTCAATTTCCTTTGAAGGGTGTATATGTGTCATTTTGACGTCTTGCTGTGTACATTTAGAGGATGGAGTACTCAAATAAGCTGAGCTTTTCCATCTTCACATTGATCTGGCCAGGTTCAGCATAACCTATCACCTGGCAAAAAGCTCATTATTGTGTTAAGTGAGTCAGCTGCATAAGCAGTTCTCCTGCTGAACGTGCTGATCCTATGAAGTTATAAATTATTTAAGACCTTTTTTTGTTTTGTTTCAGCCAGAGAAATAAGGACACATCATCACTCCTGCAGGATCACGTGTTTCTTGCGGTTCACACAAATCAGTTTATAAATGACAGTGTAAGGGCAAGGATGGTTTTGCTGAATCAGTAGCACTACCTGTTTGTGTCTAGAGAGGAACAACAAACACTGTTCCAAGAGAACAGAGAGAAGGCAATCTTAGTACTGGTACTGTGTGGTGGGAACAACAAGGGGACAAAAAAACTGCCCCCAAAAGAAACATGTCCCAGCTTGTGACCGGCTCTGGCCACATTTGTCATTTGCTGTGCTTGACCTTGAGCAGCCCTCAGGGGGAGGGTGGCCAGAGCATGCAGGGACCTCTATGCCTGGGCACAGCTGGCACAGTAGGCATCTGGCAGCAGTAGAGGGGCTCCAGCACAGCTGGGCTCTCCTGGCAGCTGACTGTGGAAGACGCTGGCACTGAGGGCAGGGCTGCCACAGCTGCCCTGTCATCTGCCTTCCAGAACTATACACATCCCAAAATCGGGACAGCCTGTGAGCTGAGGATCTTGAAAGCAATGGCGAGTCAGCACTTTGTCTAAGCATAAAAGATCTGATAACTGACATTTAAAGGGCTTCCTGGTGTGTGTCTTGAAAGAATCAATTAATGCTTGAGGATATGTCAGTTTTCACAGGGCTTTGAGGTAGATAATCATACTGCTCAGAGACAGGCTGTTCTGATTACTTCTGCAGGGGATAATATACGTTTGAGCTACCTTTCCACCAAGAAGTTTCAGTGGAGAACTGCACAGATGATTGGCAAACTTGTGCCAATGGAAATTTGTAAGACCTTGCCAGGTATTCTGTACAGGATGATGGCATTTTACAGTCTTGTGGCTTGGTGTGGTGCCTGCCAAAAATGAAACCTGACTATTCAACTAAAATGATATTAAATGGTATTCTCAGGCAAATGCTTGTCCTAAGCAGAATTGCAGCTAGGGGTCTCTGTGTACTTGTAGGAGGCAGCAGAACGCCAGGCAAAAAGTGCCTCAGAACTTTTTGTCACTCTCAGAAGTTTGTCTTGCAGTGTACTGGAAGGATTTTCTAATTCCAGGTAGGTAAAATACAGACTTTCTGTTTCTGTAGCACAGACACTTAGACTAATTCCTGTTAAAACCACTCCTTTTTGTGGCATTGTGTTCTGCATCTTCCAGCACACTGATGACTGCTGCAGGCACCGCTTTCTTTGGCTTCTCTGGGATTTAAGGGGCTCCCTCATGGGTTACCTGACAAGAAAGGCAGGGTATGGCTGGGTAGCTGAGTTTGTGAGATGCCAACAGCAGCTGCTGCCCTCTGTAACATTGCCTGGGAGTTTTTACCAGAAAGTCATTTAATGTGAGACAAAGTGCTTGTGTTTAGCACTCTCGTAGTGGTGTAAGCTCTTTCTTTCTGCAGGTCTCCATATCCTTTCCTCTGTGTGGCCTTGCAGGCATGACCATGTTCAGAGGTAGTGACACTTCCTCTAAGAAAAATAAATTGTCTTCAGGAAAAAAAACTTCGTCTGACCAGAAGTGCAGTAATACTGATTTGGTTTCTTTTTAGCAATGATACACAGCATAAAAAAAGTGGGATGCACCTGTGTAGGGTGAGGAGCCCAGCACTGAAACCATTTGCATGGATCTATGGCACAGCCAGGAACAGAATCTCAGTTTCTTAATCTGGAGGTCAGTGGGGGTTTGGATGCATTCTTTCCTGCTAGTATCTGTTCCATGATAACATCTGTGTTTTTCAAAATAAAATTAAAATGAATTGTTAAAAAGTGCCTGCAGTAGAGAACATGGTAAGTATCCGCAAGTGAACAGAGAAGCCATGTAAATCTCCTGGATTGGATTAGTCCCCATCAAAGAAATGGGAAAGAATACAGGAGTAGGAACATGAGTACCCCAAATGTAGCTGCTCCAGGTTTGTCATTTTGCAGGGGAACGGCATCACAATGGAAGGAAGAGGTTTCTGCCTTCACTCTTGCTGTATTTTTGGACCTGAAGATCATTATTCTCTATATGAAGTGTTTTCTTAATAGATTGATGATGAGCTGCAGGTGGCTTGTGGAATCAGGGTGACAATGTATCATTCATTATGACACCTTTTGCTGACTAAGTATGTATTTTAAAAATGAATTGGTTGATTAATGTGCATTTTTATTAATATTATTAATTCTCAGCCTACTTTGTACATGGAACTGACCTGGAAGAAACTTGCTCAAAAAAGCATCAAAAATTCCCAAGTAGCATAAAGTGAAGTAGCAGCTGTCTGTCTACTGTGTGCAGTCAAAAGAGCAATAGGACTTAGCAGAACTGGGAATTTCCAATTCTAAAACTGACAGCAGAGGTTTTTTTTCAACAAAGTATGTGAGGAATAAATGGTATATATGTAATGTATGCCCTAGCTCATAATAACAGTAAAAGTTATCCCTTTTACTGATACAGAATGCATATGAGAAAGTACTGAAAGGGTAAGAAGGGACCAGCCCATCACAACAGGCCTTTTCTTGCAAAGTGCTTGTATTTCCCCTTTTCACAGAAGTCCATGGGAGTTGAAGGCATGCTGCACTTAGCACATCTAATCGAAGGTAATCCATTTTTAATGTGACTTTCACTTTGGGGCATCATGCTGTATATGAAAACCCAATCCAGCAATGTGAAGCAATTGCTAATGTTTCTAGATGCAGTGGGGTCAGAAAGTACAAAGTCTTTGGGCACACACCTCCTTTACTCTGTTGACAGCTACTAAGCTAGCTAGATAGACAAAGTGGTTTCACAATTTTCATTATGTTGACACTGTTTGAAATTCCCATTTCCAGTTTGCATCAGCAGGGTAGAAAGTAGACTTGACCCTTTTCACACTGGCATCAAAAATACTTTTGTTCTTGACTTCTCTGAGGACATTTTGAGCCTTGTCTCTGATTTTTCTAAAAGAGGAAATTAAGGGACATATATTTATAGGAGGAGATTGTGGTTGTACAGTTGGACCCCTTCTGTTCACACATCAATGTACATTTACAGATTATGGAACTGTATTTTTTCCATAGTCAAAGTTTTCTCCCCCTGCACAGCTGGGATATTCCATGTAAAAGTGTTCTGGACGTCCTCAGTCATTTTCTCCTTGTGTGCAGGCATGGAGAAGTGAGAATAACAAATGCAGCCAAAGAGAGACTTGCCAGTGATCCAGTCCTGTTAAGATCCAGTTCCATCTAAGAGATGCAAAGGTTGCACATATATGGAGTCAAATCCTAGAAGGCTGAATCTCTTTGGTATATAGCTGATATGGCTTTGTCTTGCGGAGTTCCCTGTCCAAACACAGTTTGCTCTTCCAGTTCACTGCTTCATGATACTTTAAAAAATCTGAAAACAGAAGCTTAGATAATTATCAAAGGTCTTGTCCTTACTTGGTTGTTCATAAGTCTCTGGGTTAGCTGCATCTTCCAGCCTTCTTTATTGGTTAGAAAAATATTTGGGCTTACCCTGTATCAACTACAGTGATTGTGATCATTCCTTGATTTGCAAGCTGGTTCCATAGAAACAAAAGGGACTCATTTTCCTTTTCCACATCAAAGCATGCTAAGCTTCTTGTCTGTGCTTCATCAAAGGAATGATTTCAACACATGTATTTCTCAGAAGATGACAGGAGGGACTAGGAAACAAAATTGAAATGAAACATTAATTTAAAAGAACACAAGCATCCTAATTGGAGCTTTACTTTAACAGATTTCCCCATGTCTGAAAAATGATGGCTGGGGGCATAATCAGGCTTTCAGCAGGCACCATCTCTGAATTGTCCATAATAACTCCAAAATCCGTTTGCTGCAATTTTAAAATGAATTTAGAAGCCATCATCTGTGTGGGTAATCTAAAGGACCACATCTTGAGCCTTTGCTCAAGAAAGATACATTCATTAAAACTGCTAAAAACAACAGGGAACAGAAGGCATGTCAAGGTCACTGTGATATTCTTATTCTGAAATTACTGCTGTAGTCTGTACACCATAAATCATATCTGGGCCAGCTAAGTTCCCCTGATTCAGATAACGTTACATGAGGGATGAAGTGGAATAGAGTATCACTGCTTCTGTGTGAACCCAAGTACAGTGGGTCTCCAAACCATGCTCAGCTCATGCAGTTAGAAAACCACTGCAAATGTGAACATCCCATATTCTTATCACTAAGGATCACAGTGGGATAAAGACTATTCCTTGTGGGGCCTGGCACAGTGCAGTCAGCAAAAAGAAACTGCCTCTGTGTCCTTTATATAGTAAATAATTGTCTCATTAATATTAACAAAAAATACCCAGCCTCATTTGCAGAGTTAAATTCAATCAGGTATTGTGAATGATTGAATATATTGCAGCTTACATGTGCAAAGACACCCAGTACTAATTCTTTCAGAATACCCCAATGATGGATTTTTGAGGGTTTATAAGCAAGAGATTAGAAAAGCCACACGTCAAGAGTGAAAGGAAGACAGACACACAAACACCGCCTCTGGGATGGAGGAGCATTTATTAATAAAAAGAGACATCCATACAGTGCTGACTGCTAGCAAGTGATGCACACCCATGGAGTGGGTGTGAATTTCCCATGGAATTAGATTAAGTTCCATTTAATCCTGTTTATCATTTAATTAAAAGGCAGGGTAGTGGGAGACCTGCATCTCCTCTGTTGGAGCCCTTCATTTTTCAGTGCTCAACTTTGTGTCAGGCAGTACGAGATGGAAAGCAGCTGCCCAGGCAGTGTCCTGGGTTTTGGGGCACTGTGACAGCACTGTGTGTTCATTGAAAGGATGTATATTATTGCATCTTGTTCCTTCATGACTAACACTCAGGTGAAGAAAATAAGGAAGACAGGCAAAGGACTTTTTGATAAGATGGACAGACAGCATAATCAGAATGCTTTTTTACTGCTGCTTTCAAAAATCTCTTGTCTCAGTTTGGTTTTTTACACTTGGGCTGTACCTTGGTCCAGATTTGTTGCCAGCTCTAGATCTGAAACGATGACTGCAGCAAGGCCTGAATGAAGCTCTAAATGGCAAAACCATTGGGAAAAGAAAGGAAACAGGTTACCTAGACTCTACAAGAGGAACAGGGGACTTGTTGACCTGGGCTTCTGAAGACAGACAGTAGGTGATGGATGGCATGTGGCATGGCAGCAATGGTTTACAGACCAATATAAGTAAGGATGATAATTCTGAGACTTCATCTGCTTCCTATTGAAACTCTGTATTTCCTTAAGGAAAGTGCTATAAAATATCTGTGTTCTTTGGTCAGGCTTCTGATTAATTTCAGGATCTACTGTTCCATAGGAAGTGGTTCAGGAAACTTCCTACAAACTTGTTACTACTGCTGCAAGTACTTTAGTAAGGCTTTGCATTAGTTTTTCAAGTGTTTGAGCTTAGAAAGTTAGCAAAAGGATTATCTTCAAGTTTAGTCCCTCAGGAGAGCCTGTCGTACAACTTCGGTGTGTACACTGTGTCTGTGTGAGACAGCTGTAGATTCATGTAAGTACAAGTGTGGCAGAATGGAATTTTGGCTGCTGATGGGTGTTTTTAGGTACAACTGGAATGCAAATACAAATAGCAGGCTGCTGCAATAGGCAATGAGATACCTGAGCAGCTGGGTACCCTGATCCATAGCATTCCCTCAACTATGCAGGCTTGCTACTTTCTCAACACCTGATTTGGAGGCCTGCCTAAAAGCAATCTCTTCCAAAAATTAAGTCAGACTAGACTGAGCTGATGCTAGACAATAGGAAAATGGGGTGAAAGGGATATCTTTTTCCAAAGAAATCCCTTTGGTTAGTGAGGCCAGCAGCTTGAGAGGCATTTTCTGTTTGGGAGTGACAGGACTTTACAGATTCCTAGGGCAGCAGAGGTGACTAGGATAATTGGTTTGAATTTTGTTTGTCTAGGAATTTGCTGTTTTTTTTTGATGTAGACCATGTGATAGCTGCCTGTGTTTTGTTTGACCTCAGGACTGAAGTTATTCTGGGCGACCACTTTTTGTGTGGTGCATCTCTTTTCTTCCTCTACTGCCTATCTCTTTCCAAACACAACGGAAAATGATGACGAGTCAGCAGAGCTGAAGCTACCTTTTAGGCTGTCTTTCCCTTTATTCACCCTCTTGAAAGAACATCTGGGACCCTTCTTCCAACACTGCTTTGATTTTTAGCTCAGGAGGAATGGGAGCAGGATGTCCTCTGTGAATCAGTCCTAACCCCTGTTGGTCTGACAAAGCAAAACCCAAGTTTTTTGACCTTTTTGGCAAGTCTTTTCTGTTTATTCATGAATTTTACTGTGGTCAGGACATGGGAAAGATTTTGGCTTTACATGTTTGCACTGGAAAATGCTTCTCCTTTTGTTCATTCAGATGGAGAAAAGGCTTTTGTTCTCCTCCTTGTATTGCAAGTCTAAGAGGAAACTGCCTGTATTGCCACTGCTGTTTCTACATTGCCATGGGAACAGATTTGAAGTGCTGCATCCATTAAGTCACTTAACTGAAGAGTGGCACAGTTTGCCCGATCGAACTGCACTTTTGCCACTGCTCTGTGTATGGCAGCCTGTTGCAACACGGCTTTTGCACCACCCTGGTCCCAGAAGAAATATTGATGCTTTGATGGCTCTTGGGTACCATGGTTTGGGGTGGGATAAATAGCACAGTCAGAGTATCTTGCTCACGTAGTTGTGGTGCCAGCTCAGGCTTGTGTGAGATGGTTCAGAGGTAGTGCAGGTGTCTACACTGACAGAATACAACCCCTATACAGCCCTGCATTTCATTGCTCAAAACTTTTTCTTAAGACTTCTCACATTCAGTCACTATTTAGTGGTACAAAGATTTAATGTACTACACACGTTTTTTTGTTTGCTTTGAGGTTTTTCTGGGTCTGGAATGCTAAATCAGACTTCATGTTACTAAAATGTTACTAAAGCTTTCAAATGTAATTCTTCTGTGGTGAGTAATTACTGCTTGTTAAGCGTAGCAGAGTCAGGAGAGAGTGAGGTGCAATTTGAAGCAAAATGAAGCCTCCTGGAGAAACTATAATGCTCATGTTCTTCACTGCACAAAGCTTAATTGCTAAAGAAATTCTAAGCATACATTAGTATGAAAATGTCTAACAAAAACTGTATGAATTTATGTATTCTGATGTAGTGTTGATTTTTTTTTCTTTTCCCTTTTAAAACCTACCTCAAGACTGAAGAATAGAGGAGTAATTGTTGAATACATTCATATTTCAAATGAGACCAAATTCATAGCCTTTTAACCTCATCTGCTGGACCTGCTGGTACAAGCATTTTTTTATGAGGAATAGCATTACTGTTTCAGGTTCTCCATTTGAACAGACACAGGATATAGAATATTGATTATAGAAGTTTACAAAGGGAGTTGTATGTATTCGATAAATGCCGTTGGTGTTCTGCTAATTTGTGTTTGTCACACCTGGTGCTGTAGGTGCTGCAGATAAGATCGTTGGTTGGGTTCAAAAGGGCAATGAATCTGCAATGGATTGGAGAAGATGACCTGCTAGTAAATCATATTGAACTCACCACAGGAGAAAGGGAAGGAAGGAAGAAAGGAAGGAAAGGAGTGAGCAGATTTTTTTCTTTTCTTTTTTTTTTTCCCTTGACACCTCCATCTTTAGTACTGCTGAACTTTCCCCAGCTGAGGGAAATGTTATTTCTCTTTAACTCTTGGACAGACATATGCAGGCTAATTTCCAAATATATGCCAGCAATAAATATTTAAATCTTTGCTGAGAATTCATGATTTTTAAAACCTCTTTAGGCAGTTACTTGACAATTTATGAAGAGGGAGCTGGGTGCAAGTGAGAAGCAAAGTGGTAGTGACTGAATATTGGAAAAAATGGAAACAAGTTCACATGGATCCTAGAATATAAAAACTTTTAAAAATCTAACTCTGAAATGGAAGTTGAAATACTTTTACTCTTCCTGTGGTTCTGTGGTAAAAATCACTCATCACGTTGATTCTAGAGAAGATGGTGCATTTTGAACTGTAAGGAAGGGAATGGTTAAGTCTGAGCTCTGGCATTTTAACAACAAGGTGCAGGTTAGAGTGACACTTTACACAGTGCAAAAGTCTCCTTTGAGCTTTCTGCAGTAGGTTTTGTGTGAGTGGAATTCTATTTGGTAGCTGATGAACTGCTCTTTGAGAATCTACTCCAATCTACTTGACCCACAGCTGATACTTACCAAAAGCACAAGAGCAAGCAATTGAGATATGTCTGAAAAAAGGTTTTATGGCTTAAAATGAGAATTACCCTCTTACCTGAGTCTCAGCCATATTGGTCTCATTTAGTGAGAAAAGTTCTGGAAGTTTTGCTTGCAGAGTGTGTAGAAGATAGCCAGGGGGTTCTGTGAATATATTGGGAATAAGGAAAAAAGAAAAGAACAAAACAAAGGAAGAGAGGAAATGAAGGGTGAAGCAGACTGCACTGGAGCAGTCAATGTCTTCTTTGTTTTGGTCTTCACCAAACAGTTAATTATGATTAGACATGTCATGCAGTTCATTTTAAGAAGGGAATAATTGTGAAGGCCAGTACAAGGAAAGAGTGGGTTTTGTGCTTTCTTGTTAAAGAGCTCAGTGAACCTTAGGCTTGGTCTAGAGTACCTCAGGAGGTCACTGGAGTAATTTTTCAACTATTAATGCCTATCTGTAAGATTTCATCAGTTATATCCCAAGGGAGAAGAGAAAAATTAGCCCAGCCATCACCTTTTCAATGAGCAAGTGTGGAAAGCCCAGTTGATCCCAGAGAAGCCAGTCAAATTTCAATTCCTTGTGGATTCTGTGCTAAGGCAGCCCAGACTTTATCTTGACAAATAATGTAATTGTGGCAGAATAATTGAAATACCAACAGGGTGAGAGCAATATCATTGCTATATCTGAGCGGTTTTAAGTACTTTTTAGATAATTTTTTTTTTTTGGTAGTTCCAAATGCCATTTCTTATGGGCCATTTAGGAAAGGTACTCTATTGCCACCACAAAATGGTCATTGCCGTAGCAAAATATTTTTTTTTAAAGCCAGCTGTTCACCTGTCTGAGTGCTCAGCCATGGCTTAGTATGAAACTGGAAAGACTTCTGAAATTGAGGCAGACCAGATAGGTCTTTTGTATACTGAGTTCTGGTCAGCATTTTACTTTAACTTAGATAAGGAGACAACCAACTCAGTTACAAAACTTGTTAAGACTCTAAATGAAGAACAGGGAGGGAATGTCCTGAAGGATGGCATCAGAACAGAGACTAAAGTGAAAACAAAGTGCCATTCTATTTTTGGAAATCGAGTACATATGTACCACAAAGCTTTGACTAGTCAGCTGTGTGCCAACTACATGATGCAGTTGTTAAAAGGCAAATATAATTCCAGAATGTTGTAGGAGGAGTGTCAAATGTAATTACTCTGCTCACCTCAGTGCTGCTGAAACCTCAGCTGGAATCCTGCCTTCAGCTCTGGGCACCACACTTTCAAAAAGAGTTAGAAACAGCTGAGAGCAGAGTAATGAGAACAGCAGGTGGTACAGAATACATGAGATTGGAGATAAGTGATAATTATTTCTTCCCCTCACAGGAAAAAAGGAATTGTTTAAGTTGTGGCAAATATTTGCACGTGATTTGAGGTTTCTAACTGGATTTATGATGACTGTCTGAGAAGAGACAGAGTTGAGGTGGTGAAGCCTTACTGCACCACCACTAAACTCCTCATGGGATAACTTTGAACATGCTTCTGAGGAATTTGTGTTTGATGTTAGTTTGTCTGAATACACTGGGCTAACGTTTCTGCAGCCCATAGTCTGCTTCCTAAACCATCCTCAAGTGTGACTGGGACTGGCCTCACCACTGCAGTTCCTGGCTTTAACTGTGAAACATTCAGCACATTCCCATTGGGAATTGGATTTTCTTGGTGTTATTCATGTTATTCTGAGCTTTATTTCCCCAAGAGTACTCTATTTTTTAAATACCCTTCTAATACCATCTGACTCTCTTCACTAATACCTTTCTTTTCTCCATATTTTCCAAGCTTTTTGCTTGCTCTGGTTTTATCAGCCATGCTCCTGGCCTTTCTTTGCTGTTCAAATTCTTGCAGCCCCAGGACTTTTTCATGGTGTTGGTGCAAAGTATGAGAAAGAATTTTCTCACTAACGGTGACAAAATAATTGTATAGACCTTCTAAGTCAACCACTTACATGCTGAAACAAAAGCAGTATATTATGGATTTTGGTGGGACTTTAAATGATACAAAGCCTGTACAACTTACCTAGGAAATATATAGTCCTGTTTTTTTCCCGTGGAAAGACGCCAGGCTTTTCTCAGAAAACATTTTCTCACCTAAATTGTTCAGTACAGTGTAAAACAGATGTTCTTTTACTGTTTATATGGAACATATAGGATTCATTATATCTAGAGTTTTCAGGCAGTACCTAAATTCAAATTTATGTATTTAACCTGGAAAAGGACCTTGAAAGTGCTTCTCTTACAAACATATTTTAGTCTCACTTACCTATCCCTTTAGGCTAGGTAGGCTGCTACTGTTATCTCAAGAGTTGCTATGGAAACAGTTCTACACTCTCCTTCTCTTTCACTCTGTCTCTCCCAGACAGAATGTGTCTTCTTTTTTCAAACTGTGGCCATGGTAAAATGGAAGTAATGCCTTAATTATTCAATACCAAGAGTTACCTCACCAGCTGATAGTGAGCGAATAAATTTGTTTAAATTTGTTTTAATTTAAAACAGTGCCAAATGACAAGGTGAGAAATTGTCCCTGGATTTTTCAACCCTTTCACTCCTCGTTTTCACCAAAATTAAATATAAAACTACTTTGAGGTCCAAGCCAGGTATTTGTGTGGTAAAAGTTTTTCAGATGAAGAATGGTCTCTTTTCAACTGTGTACATGCTTTTCATCCTGTTGTAGCTCCTGGGTAATGGCAATTGTTTATGCAAATATAATTGACAGAAAGTGCTAATGATTGTAAATTTTGAGGAGTTTTCAATGCAGTCTTCAAAAGGAAGATGTTCAGCTTCCAAGTACTGGCATATAGATATGAATTCCATATGGCAACCAGGTAGGAAGGTCACTGACTAAATTAAAAAATATGTCAGAAACATGGGTTTATAATGTGTACACATCAAAACAATCATACTGAGCAAAACACATTGAAGTGAATGTGACTTGTCTCATTCTCAAAGCTCAGATTTCAATACGAAAACTGAAGCTAAAATGAAAGAATCAAGAAAGCCTGTATTCCTGTGATCCTTGATCTTGGAGGGGAATTTATCACTGTCTGATGGAAGAGGCTCAGCAATACCCCTACAAAAAGGTTAGAATTATACACTTTCAAAGTGAACTCCCAGATTTAAGGACTAATTGAAGGAAAGGAACTGTGGTAAATGTTACCAACCAGAAAATGACAGGCCTTAGCTCAGTCAGTACCTGGTCTCAGGAAGATTGACGTCTGTGTCTCATGTTTTCTAACCAGACAGTGATGGCATGGTAGTCAGTTTTAATTTCAGGTTAATGGCAGCCAGGCACTGTATCAGCATGTCTCTGAAGTAGTACTCCATGCAGCCACTACGTGGTCTAACAAAAAGTGGAGACACCACAAACAATTTAGATGGAATTTCCTTTTGCAGAATAGAATCACAGAATCACAGAATAAACTGAGTTGGAAGGGAACTCCAGGGATTATCAAGTCCAGCTCCTGGCCCTGCACAGGACCATCCCCAAGGATCACACCAGGTGCCCAGGAGCATTGTCCAAATGCTCCTTGAGCTCTGTCAGGCTGGTGCTGTGACAAGCTGCCCTGGGGAGCCTCTTCAGTGCCCAGCCACTCTCTGAGGGAAGAACTTTTTCCTGATATCCAACCTAAACCTCCCCTGACACAACTTCAGACCATTCCCTGGAGTCCTGCCACTGGTCACTGCAGAGAAGAGATCAGTGCCTGCCCCTCCTCCTCCCCTCATGAGGACATTGAAGACAGAGATGAGGTCTCCTCTCAGCCTCCTCTTCTCCCGGCTGAACAGACCAAGTGCCCCCAGCTGCTCTTCATCTGGCTTCCTCTCAAGGCTCTTCACCATCCTCATGGCCCTCCTTTGAGTGCTCTTTAACAGTTTAATGGTTTTTTTGATATTCTGGCACCCAAAACTGCACCAGCACTCGAGGTGAGGCTGCCCCATTGCAGAGCAGAGCGGGACAATCCTCTCCCTTGCCTGGCTGGTGATGCTGGACCTGATGCCCCCAGGACAGGGTTGACCCTCCTGGCTGCCAGGGCACTGCTGACTCATTCAACCTTCTCTCAACCATTACCCCATTATTCATTTCAGAAATAATTTTCTAGCACCTTTGAAGATGAGTGATACAAATCTGAGAGTACAAATCATGGTATAGAGTACATGTAGAACAAATCTGAATTAAGAGTAGATGGCAGAGCTGGAGATCAAAAGGGCTGATGAAGTAGGGATGGACACAGGGCAAATGTAAATTGCCATTTACCATTAGGATAGCATTGAGGACAGAATATCAACTGGCAAAACTTGAGCTGGGTTTGGGACTGGAGCTTGAGTTGTTACTGACTTCAGAAAGGGTGCTGGCTCAGTGAGGTATCTTTAGGCCATGCAGCCTTTTGCAGCCTTTTATGTGAGCATTGTTTCATGCAGACCAAAGACTGGCAGAGAAAGAGAGACTGAAGTTCAACAGATCATTCATGTCCTCACAGATGCCTTGTCAGAATGTTGCAATAGAGGTTATAAAATAAATCTCTGCCATCAGGTATTTATTTTTATATCCTTTATGAATTCTTTAATTCCAATGTGACCACTTCAGATGGTCTGCCTCCATGAGTATCTGAGCTGTGCTGAGGTCTATTCATTTCAACTTGAATATCTCCAGTTCTATAGCTCCAACTGACTTAATTTCTATAAAAATCATCCTGCCATACCAAATCCTGTAGTGAGGATGCATTGAAATAGAACTATGGTAAAAGCTATTCCCACACTCCCTACATGGTAATGAACTAAACATCTGTTGGATTTCAGCAGATTTAGAATAGTGTTTGTGGTAGCACAATTTTTAAGGCAAGAGGATACAAGTTTTGAGGTCATGTTATGTATTCCTATAAAAAGGGGAATTAAACATGATTAGTGCAATTAAAGCTTGTCAAAATAATTACAATAATGACAGCAAATATGAGAATTTATCTGCTTATGCATAATATAAATGACAAGAATAGGTAAGAAAATCAGCAAATGCAAAAATTATAAAAGTTAATACTCTAAAAAACCAGAGGATCCATCATTAAAGCAAGTTTCTTTCATCTTCTTATGACTATGTCTATTCATTTAAACCTGAATTGTGTTATACAAACTCCTTTGTATGGTTCAGTGTGTCTCAATTAGGATTTTACTGCCCTGTCATAAAGCTCATCACAGGCTAAAAGTTTTCCTTTATTTCCCTGTTTGTGAAGCCTGCCAAGTTCTGTATAAGCTGTCACTCACTATATTACACTCAATGGCTGAATAGAAGTTTGTCCACAATGAAGTTGTCCCATATTTCTCAGGGCTTTTTTAGACCATTTACAGTCTATCCTATCTTTCTAAATCCCCTGCACAGAGCCCTGCCAGTCAGAAATGCACCAAAAATCATACAATGGACCTGAAAAACCAGCAAGAGCATCTATCTTTTAAAAGGTATTCCTGGCAGTCTTTTTTACAAGTAATTTATAGTTAAAAAGTACGGTATGTTAATGAATAATCTGATTCATCACTTTAAACTGTGAATGTGAATTATTAGGATTGTTGCTAAGAGTGCTGTGTCTGCAACTCAAGACAAAAGGAGTCAGTAATAGCTCCTTCTACCTGTCATCCTGACATCACTGCAGTGGTTACTCTTAGAATATGCACATGAAACCTGTCACAGAGGCATCAGCCTCCCCCTGCAGAAGTCTAAATAGGCTGTGCAGTGTCAGGGTACAGATAAGGGACACTGGAAATGTCTGCTTGCTTCCATGCACATAGATAAGTGCCTTTCAGAAAAGCTCACACCAGGTAATAGGTCTTTCCAGTGTCTTTATTTCCATGGTAAATAGCATTTAGTAATGAATTCCAGGCTCTGAATGCATAATGGAGGTATATTTGGTGCTGAATTGCATGAAGATATTAAGCGTGAGTAGCAATTTAGAGTATTCCTAGAGAATTTGCATTGATATAAAAATACAAAAGATCAGAGGGAGTTTTTGATAAAAGGCTCACGAAAGGTGCTCACAGTTCTCTCCAGCTACAAGGGGATGTGAGTGCCCCAGCACCATTGCCTTATATAAAGATGCAAAAAAATAGATTAAAAACAAATAGTTTCTCAGAACATTCAGTATTCAAAAAGAGAGAGAATTTGTGACGTGTCATCTGCATCTGCTCTGTGGCCTCTATTAAGGTGGATGAGAATGGAAGGAATTATGTTTTGATGGCTGAAAAGGACGAGCAATCTTTCTCCTAAAGCTGCATTACCTTACTGTACCCTGTGTCCTGAAATAAGTCTTGTCTCTGATGACTTTAGGTTTTTGAGTTTTATTTGGGTTTGCTTTGTTGGGTGCACATATACCATGGAATGAAATGAATACCTACATTGTCTAAGTTAAGCCATTTACAGTATTTCTTTTATCAGTTCTCCTTTCCTAGCATTATGCAGAACTGTGGGGAAGAGCTGTTATTTGACTGCGTTTTGAGCTGGCTATGTGTGAATAAATTGAAATGTGGTTTACAATTGCAAAGTAATAGGAATGAAAAAAAGTGCTGTGAAGATAATTGCTAAACTTTTCTGAGGCTTTCCTGCCATCTCTGTCTTGCCTGGGTGAGATGTTTTGGTATGGTTCACTCTGCTCTCATCTGAAGGACATTGATTTTATTAGTTTTCAATTCTGTAAATCAACTACTTTTAGTTATTCATGATCCTTTTAGAGTTGACCTGGGTGTTGTATCAGTATCTCAGTGAGATTCGAGCTAAAATTCTGAAGTTAAATGGCAGGTTTGGCATTGATGTCAGTATAGCCAAGATTTACATGTGGTGAAAATACTGTCCTCACATTGTACTTGAATGTCATGAGGCACAGCCAGATCTCAGAGCAGAGACCTCATTTCTCTGGAGTTTAGCAGTATGATTTTCAAATTGGGAAGGATTGTAATACTCCAGCTGTAAGAGTTACCTATTCTCCTTTACAGGAAAGACATGAGTATTTGGTGCTGTGCATGTGCTGCTGTACAAATATACACAGGAAGCTTTGTAATTTGTTAGCCAGGTCTCCAGGAGCTGGGATAATTCTTGGACCTCAGCAGACTGCTCAAGTTCACATGGTGAATAAGGGACATGCTACATAAACTAATGTTTATTTCTGCAATTGCAGTGCAAGTCTGTAACCCCAGCTTTTAGGGACATGCCACACTGAGCTACAGAAAGCCACAGCAGTCTTTAAAGAATGAGTTTCACTTGTCACTGTTACTTCCAGCCAATATTCTCAGTAGAAGTAACCCAGCTAAAAAGAACAGTCAACAGTAACATTTCACACGCACTCTTCCAAAACAAAACCATTCTGCTGTTAAATTGTATGTCCTGCCTTTGATTTTAAATTCTTCAATGTCTTCTCTCTCTGGATTCCTTCCAGTCAAATTATTGGACAATTTATCATTATTTCTGTATTATTTCCCTTGTGAAAATCAGATGCCTGGTCAGGGCTATAAAACACAAGTGTCTCATTTTTAAAGTCACCAGACTTTTGCTTAGGAATGAGAACTGGGAATCAGTTGGAGAGAGATCCCTATCGAGTCTTGAACCCAGCAAGTGAGCCGCACAAAGAAATATGTGGGGATCCACACACGTGGAGGATATTTGGGCTGAAGTGGTCAGCTGGGCTTTTAAGGTGTCTAGGTTAGATGGAAACCATGCTATGGAACTCCCCTGAGTGAGACAGAGGTCAGTTCATGTAGGGGAAGGAATATTAACTCTGAGCTCAGGGACTGGGGATGGCTTTTCCACGTAGGCAGTCTGGGCTTTGTGCTCTCAGCTCTCCCAGGAGCTTTGGGGATCCCAAAGCTCCACGGGGAGCTTTGGGATTCTGGGGGGGCAGCTTTGTTCTGAAAAAAGTGCTGTCCTCCTTGGGTTTGGGTCCAGGCAGACCACTCAGGAGGGATAGATCTCTGGTATTTCAATTTAGGATAGGAAAGGGTTTGTGAGCTGAAAATTATCCAGACAAAATCCTCCAAGATATCTATAATTATATGTAGTAGGAGTCTACTAAACTGAAAAAGTGTTATGCAGGGAGAAAGGTTGTTGTCCATTCACTGGCCCTGGAAAGGGGCTCTTAATAATTTGGGTGGAAATTTTGTCAAGGAATCTGTCTTTCATCCAGCAGCTAGAGATCTATATAAATGCAATGATTTTAATTTTAATTAATGATTATGAAAAATGAGAGGCCTCTCTTGCTCATTTTCCTTGGGCTTTTATGCTTCTTGAATTACATTTTTAATAGCACTGAAGTACCTAGATGAGGGATGCAGTGTGTTTCCATCGCTGTATCTGTTGACAGGTCTGAAAAAAATATTTGAAGCTGTGTTTCTTTAGTGGGGAATATATTTTTTTTTGCAAGAAAGATGATTTTGCTGAAAACTGTTGGTTTTGTATATGTATGACTTCATTCTAGTTTTTGAGAATGAAAAATGTGCCTTTTTTTGTATTCCCACCAATATCATAAGAGTATAACTTAAAATGTTGTAAGTTTTTTTCAATGGATTTTGCTTGTAATTTTAGTTGGGTTTAGAATACTTTTAAAGAAACTTTAAAAGAAAAAAAAAACAGAGAAAAGCTTATCAATAATTAGAAAATTTAACTACCTGTTTTGGAAACATACAAAATAATGTTTCCACACATCAAAACTCTTAATAAAGGTAAATTTACCATTTATCATATACAACTCTTCAGTGAAAAATTTTAGAGAGCAGCAGCAGTGACATTTTTTCATATTTACCTCTATGGTAGATACAACCTGCTTTGTCTTTACAGACTTTATGTACAACTGTAATTCTAAAAGTAATCACATTCACATAAAGACAACAATAGCACCAGAAAAAACCCTGTGAATCACATAAGGGATGATGAAAGTACTTATCATTAAGAGTTACCTTTCATTTGTGCTTCAAGAACACTGAATTCTATTAGTAATAATTCTTTGCTAAAAAATTAAGACAAAAGTGGTATTTCTGTGGTTTTTGGCAGCAGAAACTGACTTGGTGTTTCAAGTGCAGCTTTTGAGGAGTGCTCTGTACAGGTTTTCAATATAATGTATATTTTTAGAGCTCTGAGATAAGAAAGATGATGCATCTTAAATTGATTAGAGAACATCTTTTACAGATACTGCATGACCACTGTGAGTTGTGCAAAAATCTTATTTCTTTTTGGCAATGATTTTTATACATGGTTTGATTTATGTTATGACATGAATGCCAAGAGATGAGCAACATAAATCACAAAAATGAAGGAGCCTAATATGCAACAGCTAGTTACAAAATTCATACTTGGTATTAGATGAAATAAATTGTAAATACTCGGGAGATGATAGAGTGCCTTAATCTACAGAGTTAATCCAGCTCTGCATGCAGAAACTTGACAAGATGACTGTGCTTGTTCCTTTGGGCAAAGGAACCTTTGGGCAAAGTTTTGTTTCCTTTTGATGTTAATGGCCACTAGGCTTTCCTGATGCCAAGATTTCACCTTGGATCATGATCCTTCGTGAAAACATTTTAACAGGAGGAGCAGAAGGATGTTCCAGTCCCTCTAACCAGTGAAAAAGAGGGAGCAGAGCATTAGAAAAGAGGTTTGCACAAAGGCTTTCTGTGTAGCAGATTTTTTATGTTGTGTGGTGCTATCAACCTGTAGCAGTTGGATGTCTGTGGAATCCTTTGCCAGGGTTTATTACAGGAGGCTTTTTTTGCTGTCAGCCTCTTTCCTGCCTGTGGTCACAGGTTATGTTTATTTAGCATCTGTCTGAGGGACAGAGCTTTGAAAGCACAACAAACTGTGTTCACCAGAAGTCCAGCAAGTAGTACAAGCCAGCAAATTTTTGTGTGTGAGAGTTTATATGAGCCTTTTAGTGCTTATATAAATAAAGAGGGGGCATCTCTATCTAGTTTTCTGGTAAGGGTAAGGAAGATTGAAATGACAGTGTTAGAGGAAATCAAATTTGAAAACATGACATACACGACATACAGGCAAACAAGCATACAGGGTACAGGATTTATGGAATTGTGCAGCTGCTATGAAACAGCACTTAATAAGCCTTGTGGACAGAAATATCTGTGGAGAGGAAAGCAATCAAAGAAAGTCCTGGGCTTTCTAATTTAATTTTAAGACTATTGAGGAGGATGAACCTGCTGGTAAGCCTGGAAGTTGCAGATGGCTAATTTCCAAGAGGTTCTAAACAGCAGGTCTTTTTGTGAGGAGATTAATGAGAGAAAGAATGTGAATGCGAGGAAGGATGGTGGAGAGATTGGCTGGTGCAGTAACCAGCTAAAGAGGATGTGAGGGGTAAAGGCTACCAGTAGTAGGTGATGCAGTGTCATCAAGGAACAGTCAGCCCTTCTGAGAATATGAGAGGAAGAAATGCAGGAATTTCTGAGGGCTGTTGTGTACAGAAGCTCAAGGGTGGTCAGTGTAAAGTTCCATTTAACATAATTTTCAAAAATATTGATGAAATCCTTTAGGATAAACTAAATAACCTTCCTCATAGCATACTGAATGAACAGATGAAATTGTGTGGCCATAGCAAGGATGTTTAGTCAGTCTGTAGGAGGATACCTGTGTCTGGTCTTCAAACATTTAGAAGAGGAGAGAAGAACCTGCACAAGCACAGACATGTTGTTTTGTACTCTAAAACTACGTAAAGTCTTTGATTTTGAAAGAAAACTATTTAATGACATTGAGGCAAGCTTGAATTTGGAATAGCAGCAGCAGAAGATGAAGATTTTGTGTAGCTGTCTAGTGCCAGCAATGTTTTTTATGAGGAGATAATTCATACTGAACTTTCTGCTATGTTCATGCTGTCTCTAAATATACTTGAGATCTTTTAGCTCAAAGGACACAAGAGTTGACACCTACTGTGTGGTTAACACTGTTGTATTTTCTCTGTTACCTGGTCTAAAGCAACTGTAAAGATGGCAATGACACCACCCTTACAGAAATGTGCATTATATCTTAGCATAAATACAGTTTGAATGCCTAAGACTTCAACCCCAAGTAGGTTATCCCCATTAAAACTGTCTCAAATCAACACAGTGCAAATGATATCTTCTGGATTCCTGCCAGCTCTCTTGTGACATCTTGCTCTTTCTACTGTTCCGGCTCCTTTCAGGGCATAACCTGAAGACTAGTAGCAACCTGAAATCCATGAGACACAAAAGAGTGTTTGCAAGACAGAGAGATTTTCTTTCTATGATGAGATTTCAAATGATAGGTGTGGGAAACATCTTCCCCTCTTTCTTTCTCCTCTCTTTATAGCTGTTTCATTCCCATTTCACCACTGGATTAGCAGGCTTTGTGCCAGTAGATATATGTTTTCAATATATAAGGTTGAAAATACTGTGGTCACTGAATGAGTGAAAAAATATCGTGCACGTGACATGTGAGCAGCTCTCCCTGTACCTTCTCTGGCTGACCTTGCTGGTGAGACCTGTTAGCATGGGAGCCATTGGGAAGGGCAAGAGACAAACAATTACAGGTTTATGTGCCTAATCTTACTGGCAGGCAATACCCTAGTGAGTTGATAAGATGTGAGATCACAAAACATCTGGAGAAATATCAGCTGACAAAACCTGCTGGTTCTGATTCATAAGGAATAAATTGTGTCTGACAAATCTGGAGATGGAGAAAAGCAGTGAAAATGAGACATTGGATTGGTACTTTGAAAAGACTTGGAGAGGAATTGCGATGTTAGTGCTATGTATAAAGATTTGAAAGTAAAGCTGTAGAAATGACTTTAATAGCCATGCTCAGATAGGATGACAAGCACTTGGTCTGGAGAGTTCTTTATGCACAGTCTTTAATTAACCCTTAATTAAATTAAAACTTTAATTCATCTTTAATGCACAGCTGATCTGTGCTCAGTGAGCTCTGATCACTTCACTTTAATAGTTCTAAGAAGGCTATATAAGAAAATCAGCAAGTTAAGGCAGAATGAAGAAAATATGATCTTAATTCTTTAGCTGAATACAGCTCTTTATGGATAGGGGCTTTTTGTAATTACTTGATCTTCAGAACAGACCACTTTACCCACCTATGTCAGGATCTTTAAAAGTGATCATTCCTCGTGTTCTCAACAATAACAAAATCTTCTCTGTATATCTGTATCTCAGAAGAGATATAACCTCATATAACGCACAAACTTCCAGCCAGAGGGAAAGTTATGTAGCTAAGGAGAGGAGATTATTCTGCTTGTATACAGTATCAGATAATAAATTGAAGTTCTGCAAATGGAAACAATTTAATATTAATGATCCATGTTTGTATGTTTGCAACAGGGCTGAAATTAAGTTTTTCATTTATTTGGATAAGTAGCTGATACTTTACTAGAGGAAATTTACTCTAACCACTACCTGCTATTTTATCTTCCTGGAAGAGACTGTGGGAGATTTTCTGCAGTGTCCAGGAACCTACAACACAGTTCACCATCTATTCTGTCTATTTATTGTGGGCTGTAATTTATTAAATGCTTTGATACCCATTGAGATTTCAGCTTCTCTGCATGTAAATGGGTTAATGTGATCTGGTTCATCTTGTACCTGTTTGTGGGGAATTATGGTGTGTGCAAAGTGCTGAGCCGCCTATATAGAGCTCTAACATAGCAACTGCAGAAATGATCTTTTTAGTACTATAAGGAAGCAGTATAATCCTGTAGTTTTCAGTATCATATTCCTAATGATTAGTCCCTAATTTTATATTAGTGACTTCTTTCTCCAGATAGCACATGATTTTTCAGGCTGTAAGCCTGAAGTCAGTGCAGGTTGTTTAGAACAGAGCATGAATAGTGGCAAATGTGTATCTGCTTTTTAATTTCCTCATTGTCAGACATTTGGGAACCTGAGCTGATTCTCACGAGAGACTCTTTCCTCCCAGCTGTGGTCCTAAATCAATAAAGTACTTGAGCATATATTTTGCTGTAGGTAGATGCCTCAGCCCTGCAGATTTTCACAAATTCCGAGATTTGTTTTAAACATATGTCTTTTAATTGCAGTTGCTTTCCACAAGCAACTTTATAAATCCTTATGTCTGAGCTTCAATTCCTCTTTCACTCCTGGAGGAGACTGGAGTTCATCTTATGCCTGCCAGTGTTATCTCATGTTTGAGGGATGCCTCCCAGTGGAGGCATCTGAAAGCAGAGCACGATGTTATTTTTTTTTCTAGCTATGAAAGATGAAGGCTTTTCTATAATGATGAAGTTTCTTCCATAAATTATAGTAAACCAGTAATTTTTTTTTCCCAGAGAGTAAAAAACATCTGCCTATTGCAAATGGTTAGCATAGTTTTTGACATAGGAGAAAGCTTATGATGATGCTATGCAGAGATAAGAAGGCTGTGTAGTATGTTCATCTATATTTGGCTCCTTAAGAAGGTCTACATGTGTCAGTGTTGGAGAAAGCAATTTCCCAGACATGCCTAAGATGGGTCGTGTTTGAGGATGGATGGATTTCCTCAAATGATTAAGAGCCAGTGTTTGCAAAGTACTTTGAATTTTTGAATGGGCAAGGATTGCAAATTCAAAAGTACTGGCAGTGGTTGTTCTGAAATCCTTACAGCTATTGTAGATAAACAGCATAAACTGGTGTGTGGGACTATCACTCAGGGAACAGTGTAATTTGGGAAGATTTTTTCAGGTGTTATCATCCTTTAGCTCTTCTCTTGGCAAAACCATTCACAGCAGACAAAACAGAACTTGCATGTTAAAGCTGTTTATTAGGTGTCGGATCTGACCCTGTGCAGGCCAGTCCCACAAAAGGCTCTTCCCAAGTGACCCTGGCTGGACAGTGATTCAGTACAATGTCATGTGTGCACCCAAACACAAGCCTTAATTGGGCTGACTCTGCAGTCAATGGCACAATACCATTTCAAAAGCCCTCATTCCTCCATTTTTGTTGGATTTATTCCTGGTTAAACTTCTGCTTCTCCTTTTATCTCCTCATTATTTTTTATCTTTTTTTCTTATGAGGACAATGGATGTCATTTTGTATTACCATTACAATTTCTCTCAAAAAGGCAGAAATGTCTTTTCTTCTTTATACTGCGGGAAACCAACATAGCTATACAGGCCCAGAGCCAAAATAATCATATGCTGATAAATAGAGAACAAAACTCCAATCTGGATTTTTTCCCCAAGCGGGAAAAGTTCCAGCAAACAAGGGTAGGCAAGGAACATATAAAGAATTATAAACAGGAAGTTCTAGCAAACTGTTCAGTAATGTGCTATAATGTTAAATACATAAGATATTAACATAAATTTTCTTTGGAAGTTATATGCCAGTGCCAATGATTTTTAATATGGATGTAGTAAGATATGAATTTATTAGAAATTTAAAACATTTTATGACTTTTAAACAAATACATAGTGAAATAAGTTTTCTCTCTAGTTTTATGTTTAAGAATTACTTTTGTGAAATGAAAAAAGCAAGGTTTCTGCATAAGCAGGGGTACCATAGAAAGAAGTTCTAACAGCTGGAGTCCTCTGACTTTACAGATGATGGTAAATCAATGTAGTTCAGCATCAATCAAAACCTGTCTCCAAATTCAGGCTTAGGCTCAATACTCACAGAACATATGTCAATACCCATAGAACATATGTCCACCTTACATATTCAGCACAGTGCAATTACTGATGGGCAAACTGAAAACTTTATAATATTTTGGCTCCGAAATTACTTGTATGTTCAATACTGAGCAGTAACATCCAGCTAATGTCCAGGTACATCCCCATGAGGTGTAGAATCTGCATGCACAGGGAGCCATTTGAGAGATATCAACACAGGTACCAGAACACGGGGAGCTCATCACTGGGAAGTAATTCTTGAGATATATAATGTAGTTTTCCCATTGAGATAAAAATATGGAAACTACTGAAACTGCTGAATGGAGTCTCCATTTCTTGATGATCAAGGGCAAAGGAATGACTTTGTGAAAGATATTTGTTAACTAAGCACATTTTGCTGACTGTATACAGAAGTGGGTGGGTGAAATTCTGGGGGTTTTCTTGTGTTGTTCTATTGTGGTGTGGGCTTGTTTTTTTCCTTTTTTAATGCAGGTGTTAGATGAGATGATCTAATGGTCCCTTCTGGCCCTAAGGCAAAGTGCAGCCTCCACTTGACAATATTCACGGAGCTTTCTAAACCCTTTTTACCAGGCCTTTGGGGATGGAGGTTTCTAATAGGGAAGAATTTTATAGAGCAGAAAAGTGTTTGCCAGCAGAAACATTTGCTGTTGGCAGTTGATTGTTTTGGGGAGGAGAAAAGGTTTGCCAGGGTTTCCATTTGAAATGTCTTTTAAATCTTCATTAAAGGTGCCTATGGCTATACTCAGACATGTCTTTGTGTATTTTTCCCTAGAAAAAATAAATAGCTTTTTTTAAGACAGAGAAACAAGAGTTTGCATATTATATCATGGCAAAGGTAAATTCAGTCTCACAGTTGTGTGTCTCAGGAAAAAAAACTAGGGAATATGACTAACGTCTGTCTCATGTCACCTTTCTCGGAAACAATGCTTTCCAGCTTTATAAATTCATCCATCTCTTGAGCAAACTGTCAGAGATTTAGAGAAGCAGGGCTCTACTTTTGTTAGCCCTGGGTCACCTAAGAGCACTGTGAGCTGCTCACTTTTGAAAAACAATGGCCACTTTTAAAAAGCAAGCTAGAAACATTTGTAAAAGTAGCACAATGTAACGATGCGCTTTGTAACCATGGGTGAGTGATCAAATAAAGATCGTGCCAACAACCAAGGTGTGAGACAGGCCATTGTACAGGTTATGCACAGCAGGCAGCCTGCTCTGCGTCTGCAAAGCAACTGGGAAATGTTCGGATGGCTTGTGGGCAGCAACACTGACAAAATCCAAGTTTTTTGCACTATTTATCCACCCATAATTTAGAACTGATAATAACTGATGGGAAAACCCTCTGCCTTTGACCTGCTCCCTTCAGGAGGACACTGGGAGCAGAGGACAGTGCCAGGAGCCCCTGCTGTGCTGCACAATCTGTCACATGAATAGTGCCCACGTCAACCTTTTGTCCCCACCATGACACAGACAACTGACTCTCCAGCTCATAGGTGCTGCTGGGTGGGATGTCCTGCGAGGAGACAGATGTCATTAAGAACTGATGTACAGCAGGCACTGTGGCTTGTGGGGCACACAATGGCCCTAACATCCAAAGGCCATATGTAGTGATCTCATTACTTCCTTGATTGCCTCCTGCACAGGCTGTTGGAAATGTTTAAAAGTGCAAGCTCAAAAGGGAAAGTGATGTATCATGTTTGGATTTTCTCCTTCAGTCATGCAAAGCAAACAGAGAAACTTCTGTGTTTGAAGCCAGAATTTTTAGATACTAAGGCATATCTTAATTGTCTCTCTTATGTAGCTTTGCTTCACACTGAATTTCACTGCTGTCTCCCACAGTTGGGGAGTCCAAAGAGGTATTAAAGACATGCAAAGTCCCTTGGACATTTCAATCTGAAATATGTGGTTGGTTCTGTTTCAGTCCTAGCAGATATTTATCTTCTGTTAGGAATTTAAGGGAGACATCTTCAGAATTCTTGGGATGTTTATCTTTAGATATGGCTGTGAAGAAGAACACATGATGTGGGTAATGTTTTACTCTGCTCTTTTCAGTCTTATTTCTCTGTTCTCAGTTTTAAATCAGTATTATAATTTGTAATAATTATTTAAATCAGTATTCAGCACCTCAGTCTGGTGGGTTTGCCTACAGCCTACTTTGACAACGTTGGGAAACATTTTGCTGTTGATGCTCAGCAGCACAGTGCACTGTCCTTGCTCTCTGTTTTCATCATTGAGAAGTTCCCTTCTAGTCCTCTCTTTATGCTCTTTAACTACGATTTCCCAGCTTCCCAGAAGGGCTTGTTTCTGCCTGAACTGGGCAGCCCTTTCTCAGCAAACACTGTATGGAAGAAGTTTTCTGGGCAAGATTTTTTACAAAGGCAATGACTTTGTTTTCAGAAGGATATGTCCAATTGCAGTTGACAACTTCAAAACCACTGTAGACCATTTAAATTTTAACTTTTAAACTTAACACAAAGAGATGCTGTTATATTTCTTACCTACAATTGATGCAAAGGCATCATGGGTGCTTTGGCAAACAAAGGCATCAGTAAAGATCTTTCTAATCTTACCTTACCATGTAATTTACAAATTCTCTAGTGAAATGCAAACTGGTGTTTAAAAAGTGTGATTAGATATTATTATAGTCAATAATTAGTAGGAATTGCATTCTGTAAGGGTTCTGTTTTGTTTTTACTGTCCTGCTTTCTCAGATTTTTTTACTATGGGGTGTTAAAATTACTCTGAAAGCTTGATTTTGGATTCCCAACTGTTAATTTAACTGCTAATACCCAGTTCAGCTTTTTCCTGAGCTTTGTTGTCTCCATAGTTCTGAGTTCAGAGTCATTGTGATCCCTATTGCCTCATACCTAAAATCAATCAGCATATCCCTTAATTATTCTATTTGTTCTCCACAGACAGTCTTTCCAGAAGAGATCATTAATCCCTTCACCCACATTAGAGTGCATTGTATTCCCTCTGTCTCCAAATGAGAATGCCTGTGTAGAGTGAATTTGGGATTGGGAGAGGAAAGTGGTGTGGTATTAGTGAAATATGGCAAATAGTTCTCTGCCTGAGGTATCAGTTCATCCTGTAAATGTTATACATGACTCTAAATTGTGTTTGCAGGCTATACTGGACTGGCTTTGAAAACCATCACTGTGCTGGGAACTCCTGAAAGATTTGTGTCTGACTGACTGAATGCAGTGGGATGTCCAAATCCTGAGGGCTACTCCACCCTTGTGTCTCCCAAGTGGTGGTGGCTGAGGTTGGAGTCGTAGCCCTTGTGTGAATATTAGATTTCTGGTAGGATATCCCAAGGCAGCACATTAAAATTGGCTTCAGGATTAGTCATTTCCTGGCTGCTCTTTCTCTTTAAAGAAGGCGCTATCTATGCCTGTGACATAAGAATAAATACTTTAATGTAAATATTTTCCAAGTGGAATT
The DNA here is from genome assembly GCA_013397075.1 of Rhabdornis inornatus. Classification (NCBI taxonomy): domain Eukaryota; kingdom Metazoa; phylum Chordata; class Aves; order Passeriformes; family Rhabdornithidae; genus Rhabdornis; species Rhabdornis inornatus. The sequence continues at coordinate 563,765 of VWZS01011165.1, forward strand.
ACTCATTATTAACACAGACAGTTCTGAAGGCAAATAAAAACATTATGTGTCAGCAAAAACATTATTATTAAGGAATTCAGACTTAAAACCACACCATGATTCATAGAGCACCTGACTGACTTATTTTTTTTTTCTTTTTGCTTCTTATTTTTTACTCTTCACCAAGTATGAAAATATTTTATGGGACACCAGGTTTTTCAGAAGGCTTCACATGGGTCTGGTGAAATTTTGTGGAGAAATGAAGTAGTTAAATTATCTTTAAGTAAATTCTGAATTTCCCTCTAGTTTCCTCTCAGTTTTTCACACTGTGCTGAGAAACTTTCTTGAAGAGACAATTAGAGTTTTGGTGCAGGTTGAACTTCACTGCCAGAGGGATAGAGCAGGACCCCTGTTTAGTTGCTGTTGCTCTAAACTGGCTGCAAAGAATAGTTCTGATTTTTAGTTTTTTTCTTCTTTAAGAATATTTTACATGGAATTGCATCAATTTAGTAACAGATTTTTACACTGTTTGTAATTATCTCTTGGAAGAAGAGAGAATGAAAGATATATAATTAATTGCAAATAATTGAACTTATAACATTTTAAGTAACTAAATTTTGGTGGGTTTACCTGTTTTTTTTTATTTTATTTTTGATCAAATAAGTCTGCTGTGCTCTGTACCTTCCTTCCCCAGGTCTCTTAAATCACATCTGAACCTCTTTTATGAGGCCTAAGGGAAAGTTGAAGGTTATGTTCCTTACTTTCTTTTGTAAATATGTTACGCTCCATTTCATCCAGAATCTGGCTCTTTTCACAGCTGGTTGTTGAGTCAGTTGTAAAGGCTCTGCTGTGATTTAAATCACTTAATAATCTGTATTTTTTGATTTTTTTTTCAAGTATGAAGAACACTAGCATTAATGTAGTGGAAGATTTAAAAAAGTACACCCTGGAATTCTAAAAGTGTGTTATACTTCTTTTGTAGATCTCGTATGTGCAAAATAAGAAAAAAACAATAGTCTTCATCCTGACCAACATTTTAAAAAAAATTACTACATATTCACTCTTAAGTAATACTCAAAGCAAATAATTCTTTCACTGCTTAGTTTATATAAAAAAATATACCAAGTTTTACCAGATTCTTTTCCAACTGAAATGAAGCAAGAGGAGAGGAATGCATAGCAAGATGAATGACACTTATTTCAGAGGAATGGATGAGTGATGCACTTTTCATTGTCCAAAACTCATGTTCTAATTTCTGGGAAGTGATTTTATTGTCTATGCTCCCTCAGAACTAATCTGTAAATCAGCAATCAGAACTTATGTTGAGACACATAAATTTATCATCTTGATTTTAGTGCAAATTTCATAATTTGAGGAAGTTGGGAGTTTTGTTTTCTTCCACTTTTTAGTAAAAATAATAATTTCCACAGATTTCGCGGGCTCTGTCAATATGAATACAAGCGTTTTGTTTACAGAACTGTGTTATAACATGTTGCATGGAGTCAAGTGGGTCATGAAGTCAATAGAAGGAAAAGATACCAGTCCACTTAATGGGAGTATCCCTGCTGACACCCCTGTGTGTACTTGTGGCTGCTTTCCTTCCATCAGACAAGCACTGCAACTCTTGCTCTTTTCTCAGTTGGCCACAATTACTTTATGGCCTTTGACTCTTGGGCCAAGTTCACAGATTTAGGGAAACAACTGCATTTCCCAGACACAAATATAAAAATTTGGTACTTTTGATGTTTGTAAAACAAAAGAAAAGAAAAGGAACACTGAAAAGCACCGTGATCTTGTGTGTGAGGAATTTACCAGGGTTTGTGAGAATGATCTCAACTTTGCACATTTTGCTGGGTTCATATACGAATCTCAAATCAGGATCCTGTTTTATCTGCAGTTGAAGCTGACAGCTGGGAAAGGAGGATAAAAACCTCTGGGGTTTTGGCCCATCATTACCTGCTTTATAGTGAAAACTTTTAAGCGTCTGAGCTTAAAAATGTAATGTGCATCCTCCAGCAGTGCATGTTTGTTCTTGATTCTATGATCTCTCATTTTCTTGCCAGAGGGGTAGGTGGATTCGCTGTGCTGTGGAAATATGACTGAACCTGGCCTGAAACTTAACAAATTGTACACTCTTTGCTTAAAACTATTAACCCACAGGTTAGCAGATCTATTTTTAAATCAGCAGCAACCCTGAGCCCTGAGACTCTTTCTTTTGCACTAGACATGAATACAGGTGATGGAGCAGAAGGAGCAGAACCCTTCATCATGCAACTCTGAGCAGCCTGTTGTTTCTCTTGTTCATCTATCAAAGCTCTAGTTTCCACTCAGGTCTCTGTTTTTCGCTACAGCAGTCTTCCAGTGCTCCAAGATCCTTTTGTATAAAAAATTGCTTTTTCTCCTCTCCCAAATCAACTTTACTATTCTATGACTCGGTCAGCTTTTCTGTATTTTTTCTGTGAAATGACACAAGTACCACAAAAGTGCACTGTTTTGTTCTTGTACTGATAGAATAAATAGGAATTATAACAGATAGAATCTCTCCCACAACACAGAATGGAAGCAGCTCAGGCTACCTGGAAATCCTCGATGTGCTGCAAAGCTGTGGCATCAATTGTACAGTGATTTGTAATGCTGAGGTCTCTGATCATTGACCAAATGGATGCATCCTCCTTCTATTTATTTTCCAACCGATGTGTGCGTCTTCTATATAAAAACATTGCTGAATCTCTGTAAATTCGCATTCTGCACCTGCAGACTCCTGCTTTGATGCTGTAGACAAAAGGTATTGCTATCTTCTTGGATGAATATGACTCCTTATTCCCCTACAGCATGCCCAGTCAAATTCCATCTCGAGATTTTTAATTGGGAAGAAGGAGGTGGCAAATCTTTCCTTTTAATTGCAACATGACAGTAGAATAAAAATAGCATATTAAATACATTTTATCTGCTAGGGTTGTTAAGCCTTATCATCTTCATTTTCAGCTGCCTTCTGAGTCATGAAAAGCTGAACATGTATAATTTTTCTTTGGAAGAAAAGTAATAACCAGAACATGGTGATGATAGCTCAGGAAAGAAGCCATGTGATGCCATTGAGGTCCTGAGAAGCCCCATGCCCAATTACTGTGGGGGCTGAGTCCAAAGAATAGTGGCAGAAGAAGAGAACAATGAAATGCTCCCCACGTGCTCCCATGGTATAGACAAGTCAATCCATCATGAGTGCACAGCCTAGCATCTGGGAGATCCAGATGATACACACTGGAGTTTTCCTGTATCAGCAGCAGTGTCTCTATTGTTGCCTTTTAAAAGCTCTTTTCTAGCGAGGCCTAGGGCATGATTGAAATGCTTGTTATTGCAATTGCTCTGCCTCAATCAATCTTCATGTGTGATACAAGGCCGACCTGGGCTCAGGCTCTTCATCTGCCCCTTGTGCTTGCAGTTTTTAAGAATGCACTTTTAAAGAATGCACTTTACTAAGAGCTAAAAATTTCTTTATGTGAACTGTATGCATGTACCTCATAGTGAAGAGAGCACCTTTTAATTGTGATTCTAATTGCTTGGAGCAAAACTCTTTGTTTTAACTGACTGGTTTCCAGACAAACCTTCATCTTGCTGTGTTTATGGCTGTGTTTTCCTAATGTACATTCCTGTGGATTATTTTGCAAGCCATCCCATGGGTGTGTTGAGCATCCAAGCATCTTTGCAAACAGTTACTGCAGATATATAGCTATAATTCAGGTGAATCATCATTCCTCTTGTTAAAGTTTTACAGCAAAATATTTGGCTAAATGCAAATGGGAGAGGTCTATTTAGGGATCAGATTAAAAGCAACCTAGGTTTGTCATGCAAGGAAGAAAATTGCCTTAGACATGCAGTTTATTTAGATTCAATAATTCTACAGCCAGGCAGTATGTTTGAAAGTTAATTGCTGGTCTACTGGCAGATTCTCAGGGTGTGATTCACTGTCAGTGTATTATCAACACCAGACCCTCATACAGGGTTTCTGGAGTGGAAAGCTGAAGTAAGCAATCATTTACAAGAACACTCTGCTGCAAGTGCAGAAGGGTTAATGTGACCTCAACACACATGGTGCTGACCTGGGTAGCTGGAGGATGCATTGACTCAGAGCATCACTGCTGGGGCTCTGCAAACTCTGGCTATAAACAAACACCGCATTTGTTCCTGCAGACGTCCAGCTGTCCTTTCTCAGTCCTGCACCATGAATATGCTTAAAAGTGCTTTGTCATTAGGAGATGCTTTAAGTAATCCATTATATTATTTTGAACATAGATAAAACCCATCTGTGGGCTGTGTGGTCAAGGAGGCACAGGCCAAAAGCTGTGCTAGCACAAATCAGATTTGATCTGGTCAATGCTTATTGTTATCCTGGAAATAGAAACAGAAGAGCAAATTCAGCTGCCCACACTGTAACACCTAAGGGCCTCAGAAAATGGAGGAATAATGTGAAGAAGGAAAAAATACCTTAAACCTGAATTTCATGTCAGAAAAATTGAAATGCCAAACTTACTGCTGCTTCCCAGACTGGCTGTTTTATTCTCATCATTTTTTTCAGTAGTGATTTTGCCTTTTTCTTCCTGTTGTTTGCTGGTTTGTTGACCAAAATGCTCTTGTTCTGGTTGGAGTGTTTATATATGCTCGTGTTCACTAATATGAGTAATTGTAAATAGCACTATCCTACAGAGGTCTGTTTGTTCAGAATTCAACCACAATTATTTAGTGCAGGAGAACTGGCCATATCATTCTCTGCTGTGCTCAGAAAGCTTTAGTGGCTTTTGGAGGAAAAGTGAATCAATTGGAAGATCTTATAGAGTTCTGTGACCTGCTTTAGTTTAGTGACCTAAGAAAATTTTGATCTGTTTACTACTCATACTGCAGCTCTTTGTTCCACTCTCTTTCCCATGTCCCCATAAACAAAGAAAATTCTGCTAAAAATCACCTATGCTCAGGAAAATTTAGTACAACAGTGTGTCTAAAATAGATTTTTAAAAGAATGATGTTGCTTAAGTAATAATACAATGTTCAGCTTCTGTAAGTGCTTCCAGAAGAGGCCTTCATAGCTAAGTTCCTTGTGTCTTTCTACCACAGTTACTTGAGGAGAAAGGTATTCATTCTGCGGAGCAAGGAGCTGAAAGAAGAGGCAATGGCAGTAATTCTGTCCTGACTGGCAGATATCTGTTCTCTTGTTTTCCCCTCATGGCTGTGATTCCTGGCCCAGCTCTGCCTTTATAAGCTGAGTTTTCCTTCTGCATCATCCTGGAACCCAAACCAACCACTGCATGGTGTCTGCTGAGGGCACAAATCCTCTGCGTGGAGATCCAGTCACTGGCACTAGTGCCACACCAGGTCCAGCCATTCAGAGCTTGTCAGCCAAGCCTAAGGCCACCTGTTACTCCCCTATTTGAGTTCATGTTTTAACACAGGCCATCTAGCTTTCAAAAGGAGTTTTTTGCCTTGTTTTAGGCCCTTCTAAAGGCCCTACCCAAGAAAGTAATTTTATAACAGCCCTAAAGCAGATGGAAAATAATCAGCTCTCAATATTAGTGCAGGCCAGCCTTCTTGATTATATTCCCTTGACAAAACCATTGGCCCATGGACAGTTTTACCTGGCGAGGGCTCTGAGTGGGCAGACTGCTCTTCACTTGCCCACCTGCAGTGGAGAGGGTCGACAGCAGAGACATCCAGTTCACCCCAGCTGGCTGTGGGGGCTTCTGTGGTAGGACCTCTGCTGTTGGGGTGGGTGTTTGCTGCTGGCTCAATGCTAGTATAGAAAATACTGATGGGTGGCATCTTTCCTTAGCACACTTTACCTTTAGCTGCTCTTTGGAAGACACAGAAGAGGAGGTGGCTTTTTCTGGGAGCTTACTGTGTAAGGCTTTCAGAGTACTTTTGTTGCCAAACATCATTAAGAGATGAAGGCACAAATTAGAATAGAAGTAGGCAGGAAGAGTTCTAGAGAACCCTGAATCAGTGCTTCAGGTTCAAGAGGGACTGAAGTTCAGTGTGTGGATTCATGTAGAGTCCTGACTTCAGCGTGTGTTGCTGGTTTGTCTGTTTTCTTTTTATTTTTTCTTTTCAGTCTCTCCCCATGCATCACACAGGGCCAGCCATCATCTCAGAGATCTCACACCAGACATAAAGCAACAACCACCGAGTTTACACAGGGCTCATTAATGTGGTGGCTTCTTGGATGCACTGTTTTCTATACCTACAGATAGTAAGTGGTGGGTACTGCCACAAAGAAAACCAGTTGTTAACCAAGAAAGTTATGTAACTTGCCCAGGGACACACTTTGAAGTGGCTGGTTCCACCCAGGTGGATTTTTGTGGTGTACCACTGAAAGCAGTCCAGTTTAGCACAAGCAGAACCACCTATACAATCTTTTAGCAGTATGCTACACAGAACAAGTTTTCTATACTAAGTAGAATAGACCCTGACTGCTTTGTTTCAACGGATTAGAAATTAGTTCAGATTGAAATGGGAAGAGGTAGAAACAACACTAATTCCCAACTGTCACTGCATTTCTCATTTGCTGTACTGAGAATCTACAGTTGTGTAATCATGAAGACAATTTTAGACTCTTTTGTGCTTGGGAATACAGTAAGTTATGTTTTACCTGTCTGTCTCTGGAGAAGAAAAGCTTTAATTAAGTCTTACTTTAATTATGTCCCATCTATACAGTACCTAAAAGCATTATGAGAACATGTCATTTACTATATCCCTGCCCTCTGGGAAGGTTTAGATGCTGAATCCTCTAATACTTTATAAAGTTCCAGTTGCTGTTATTAAATAAATATTTGAAACAAGTTTATTAATATATGCATTGTTATAATAATTGCTAAGTAGTGGTGAAAACCTCAGTGATTAAAGTATTATCTGGAACTTTCTTCCATCAGAGGAAAATATTAGAATATTTTATTAGAATATTAGAATTCATATAGACATTCCCCAGAACTGGTGGTCCAGCACTGATGATCTGCTGGTATGGCTGGTGTCCTGCATCAGAACTTTTTTTCACAAAAATTAGTATTTTACTGGTGTCACTGGTTAACACTGCACATTACCATTCTGTGCTGTTCTAAGACATAGTTTAATTAAAAACCACCTGCTCTTTTCAGGTTGTCTTATCTTAATTAAGCTAATGAGAATGTCATAGCTTCTGATATTTATAGAAAATGATGTCTTTGAAATGAACTTTCAGGTATTACTTTGTTACAAGCTGGGACTGCTTATGAGGAAGAGATTATTAGAAATGTGTGTAAACAAAACATTCAGTTTTGTAGAGGTCCTTGATATCCTGTGCCAAGTATCCATTAGTCTTCCTCAACCTTACTGTTAACTTAATAGAAACTTAAGCTGATAAAAGTAGTAAGAATGAACAGTCATGGACTTCCCTGTGTCTTTCCCAACTTTTGTAAATAGTTTAATCCTCAGTGAAAAGTCCTAGAATAGCAGTAGGTGTCTTAAACATTTTAAATATTTACAACAGGGTGCTATATGTTTTCCACAAGAGGAGAGTGATACCTTTTAAAAATATATCGTTTTGCTATAGTTCTTTTATATTACTTTTCAAGTTGTCACAGTGAAAGCTTGACATGTAAATCTGCTTGGTTAAAAGGTAAACCAGCTTGCAGCAACTGAAAATGACATTTGTCTTTATGCATCAAAGTAAATATTGTTCACTCGAAGATGACACATCTCCAGGGCAGCAGACTGACTCCCCTGAAGGTGAATGTGCATCCATGCAGGATGCATAATTTGGATTGTTTTTGCCCCACCCATGTTTACTTTTGCCCTCCAGTCAGTTATGTTGTCCAGACCTGTTTGTAGTCGATTGCATTATTCCACAGCCTTTGGTGTCTTCTGCCTTGAAAACTTGAACTCTGAGGCCATACCCGTGCAAAGGAATGGTCTGGAGTTTTTTGTATCAACCAGGTTTGGTCTTATTGTCCTCTTCATGAACAGATCACTGCCTTCTCTGACTGCAGTGATTTGTAAAGCATACGATTCCATCAATTCTGAATCCAAACTCATATTTAAAATTACTTTTCCCTTTTCAACTGAAATGAGGCAACAAGAAAGTCAGTATTTTGAGGGAAAAATTTGAGAAGTTGTGGTAAGAAGCACAGGGATGTGAATACCACGATAAGCTTCCAAATTTATCTTCAGGCTGAATAATATGACTTTATACCCAGCCAATTTTGCTGATAGTATGGATTTAACCTTGGACACAAACTAATTGTTATTTTTTGAATTTTTTTTTCCATATTTAGCACTGAGGCCTACTTAGAAGAATGTAATAGTGCTGGAAATACCTTATCGCAGGAGTGTGTGTAGCAGATAACAGACCAACAATGCATGCAGCTTATCTTTAGGGACCTGATCTATCAAAGGGTGTCTGTCCTCTCAGCTCCTGGTATTCCCTAACATGCCCTGTGTTCCAGTTCCAATATCAGAGATTTTGTTCCTTCAAAGGAGTCACAGGCAGATGACATTTGATCCCCCAGCAGATGGATGCCATGGAATCCTTTCTCAGAGTGCTGCTTACTGCAGGGGAGGGGGTTGGTTTCTTACATCTCCAAACCCCTTGCAGTTGCTCTCAAGAAGGTGAGGTGTTAATGTACAGGGAAGTCAATGTCTTCCTCACCCATTCTACTACTGCACAGCATCGAGGTTTTGTAATCAGGTCACTGCCATCCAAAAAGAACAAGACATCTTTTGTATAAATTCTTTTGTTTACCAGGCCTCAACTTTGCTATTCAGAAGCATAAGACACATCCATAACAGGTCATGGTTTTGTTAAGCCCTGTTTCTGCTGGGGATATGTCAGCATGGATAAGCAGTGCAATGCAGCAGGAATGGTGCAGTGGAGTATAATCTTGGTAGGGACCTGGCAGCCATGCTGTGAGTTTCAGAGATTTTATACAGTCTTCATGAAGATGCACCCTCTGTGTATGTAGGGCTGAATTGGATGTAATTCCCTGAAGGAAGAGTGGAAGGGATGCAGAACCAGATTTCATTTCAGAATGTCAGAGAAAGAAATGTATTTTAATAAATATACATCCCTTCCCATACACTACAGCATCGAGGGAGTGATGCATGTGCTGTGACACCTTTTGGGTGATACTTAGGGAAAGTATTACAGGTCAGTGGAGCTTAACTCTGCTGTTATCCTCCAATTGTCTGCAGATTTGGAAATCTTGAAATGTACGGAAAGCAGATGGAGAGGCAGAAAATTATGTAAAATGTACAGAGATAATCCCAACTTTGTGAGTGCAGAGGCTGCAATTTATTCTCTGCTTTCCTTCTGCCTGCCTGTTTCAGTTAGGACCAGGGTGAGCCTGATCATCCAATTACTTGCCTTCAGAGTGTTTCACATGGGCAGCCTCTGGATTAAAGAAAAATAATTGAGCAGCCAGCGATCTCACCTAGTTTTCAAAAGGTTACAATAAGCTTCATTTTAATACTTCCTGGTTTCTGGCATACAGGCTAGGTGACATATTATTCCTGGAGTCCTCTTCAGAGACATCATTTTTGTCATTCCTCATATGTTTCACTAGGACTCTACTGGGCTGCTGTTTTAATAATCCTACATACTTGTGTTCTCATCCTCCTCACCTCCTTCATTTTCAACCAGGTATCAGTTACACTAATAGCCTTATATATCTCCTGGAAGTTGTTCTGTTAGACTGGAATCTGGTTCACTGATGCATAGAACTTGCATAAGAGCGCACCAGCCATTCATTCACTGTGGGGTGTCTCTTTGCCACAGTTCATTTTTGCTTGTGTGCATGCTGTAATGTGTTGTTTTTCCCCTCTTGTCCAGCTGAATGCCAAGAGCATTTAGGGAAGGAAGGCAGCAAAGAATTGCCATTAGGCATGGTGGAAGTATTCTTTACTGCTTGATTCTTCTGCATTTGAAGGATTGATTATCTTTCCTTTGATAGTACCCATATTTCTCTTTCTGTCTTCTATTTTTAATAGTTTCTGAAATTTCAAAGAAATGCTTTTCCTTTTCCCTGTGCTTAGGGCTATTAACTGTCTTAATAGTAAACATTTCTTATGCTTAAGTTTTGTCAATCCAAGGGTTTTCTTGCAGAACTGCTACCAGAAAATTAGTTTAGTGTACAGCTTGTCTGAGGCTTATTGTTGCTGTGACTCGAATCTCAGATAAGGCTTGAAAATAAATCAGTCCCCCTCTTTAGAATATCACACGAGTACTGTTTCTTTGGAAACATTTGCCAATGTCTCACATTTGAATAATAGTGAAAATAGATATTGAAGCTAAATAATGGCCAATTGTCTCCAGTGTCCTGTAAGAGTCAAGGACACATCAGGGCTTCATGGCTGTCACCACGCAGTCCCTGACAACGCAGGGGATTCCCAGAGTGGCAGCATGAATAGTGTGCTGACCTTTCTCTTCCCAAGTTTGCTGCCTGCCCCTCAGCAGAGGCAGGAGGACAGGAGCTGGCTGTTATGCCTGTTGTCATTTGCCTTCCTCTAGAACTCCTCTTCATCCATCACACCCTTCTTATTGATACTACCCCCGATGTTCACACTCTAATCCTTCTATCAAGAAGATTCTATGTTTTTTTAAACAAACATATAGAGTCATGCAGGCAGAGCTGTGAAGTTTTCAATGATGAATGAGTAAGGATTCAAATATGATGTATTTTGTTTGCTTGTAATGATATAGGATTTTCTTTTCATTTAGAGCTGAGGTCATGGATGGTTCTGCAACTCTTCTTTTCTTCTTCTGTCCGTGTCACCTTTTGAACTCAGCTGGAGTTTTGTCATCTATTTTGGTAGGCTACAGATGAGACAAAGGTATCCAGCTCTCTAATCTTCTTTTTCTGCTTGGATGAGGGTGAAAGAATTCTGGATTTAAGCCCCACTTCTGTTTCCTTTGGCTTTCAGAGATCTAAGATGCTTCCTTGTGCTTTTCAGCTGTTAACCTGAGTCAACTCTGATCTGGGTTGTGGCCACAATTGTCTCTACATGGGACAATTATAAATTGAGGAAGGGATGGAGGAGCTGGGGTCCTGTTGCAGGTTGTTCATAGGCATTGTGCCTTCAAAAGGAGGAAAGCAAGAATAGTTCTGTATGTCATGGATATATGTGAAGATTAAATGCAGTAAGTGAGCATGGGTTACTGTAATAATGCAAACAGAGTCCGGAGAGCTGTTTGGCCCTCTCTCAGTGAAGAGGGCCAAATGATTTGTTATATTTCAACCATCATAAGGTGGTTGAAATATAACAAATTATTTGGCTTCTATGTTTTATCATCTACTTTGACAATTTTGGCATGTTTTCAGGACTTTTAAGAGTATTTTGTCCAGTAAGTTCCCCTAAGAACTCAGTACGCGGAGGGTTTCCACTTAGGAATAAAAGCCAGTGAACTATGGAAATTTCCAGAGTTGGATGGAGTCAAATTATTAAAATATGCAGCTCTTCTGCGGTATTATGGTCTCTCTCTGTGGCATTAATCCTTCTCCTTTTCATACAATGCACTTGAAATACTGCTTTTCTTTGTAGGCGGCAAGTATTGTCATAACTTCACTTTAAGAACTATTCACCTTTTCAATGCAGAAAACAGTTCTCATTGTACTTCAGCTAGAGAATAATCCCTTTTCTTTCACTCCTTCATCCTCCATGGCACGCTGATGATAAGTGAACTCTCAAGCAGTTACAATTTCACAGGAGCTTTCATGGATTGCAGAGCTCTGGGTTTTTCAGATACCAGGGGTTCAATCAGCACCACTTAGAATGTCTCCCTGTTTTTAAATCTGACCTGTTAATGTTGCTACATTCATCCTAAATGCTGCATTTTACAGTGGGAATTCTTGTGGTTCTCCCCTTAATGTCTTCTCATTCTTTTTTTCTGAGCAGCTGTTGGTAGCTCTCCCTACTGCTGTCAACTCTTAAACCTCTGCATTACAAACTGCAGGCCAGGGTGAATGTACTACATTAAATCAAGGTCTGCAAAGTTGGCTTGCAATACACATTAGGAGCCCAAAAATAAAGAGAAATGGAAAACCGAGCCATTGCTAATGTAAAGTCCTAAACTTAGTTTATACTTTGATCCATGAATAACTAGCACATTAGAAGCTTTTAAAATAGTATTATACACAAAATTCCAGCTGGTGACATTCTTGCTGTGATGCAAGTATAGAAACAATAATACCAGTGTTAGGGACACAGTGCTGCTACATCAGATAGAGAAACAGCACAAGAAAGGCCCCTCTGGAAACACAAGGATGTTTGAGAACTAGTGCTGAGTGCTGTAAACCTGAGACCACTCCCTAAATGCATCAGTTAATAATCCATTCTAGTCCCAGTATAAGCAAAAACATATCCGAGATTTATTAATTACATCACCACACCTATAGAATAGAGTTCACTGTAGTTATGTAGGAGTTGAGGGTATTCAAGCAGTTTTTTTTGATGAAGTAATCGAGCTTCTTCTGGGGTCTGTTTCAGCTGCTAGGGGCGTGCTTCAAATGTAAATGACTACCAAATAAATTCCTTCTAAATTCCAGCCAATTAAAATACATTTAAAGTGCAGCTGGTGGAGAGCAAAAGGCTTATAATTGCATAAGAAATGTTTGAGCACGAAACAAATCCCTGAAGTCTAGTGAACAGCGATTATTAAATACTGCATTTCTGGAGAAGTAGAGCAAGCAAACAAAGCAGCCTTCCAAAACTGCAGTCGGGGCAAAGATGACACTTTTACCACCACCTTAAAAGAGACAAAGCTGGGAGTGTGTTTGTTAGGGTGTCAGTTTTCCACCCTTGGCTCTTTAAACCATGCAAGTTTGGCAGCTTGCCCTATGTGGTGCTGCATACAAATATTGACAGAACAGTGTGGTATTTGTTAAACCCCTTCTTGGGAAGCAAGTGATTGAAACTCTGAAGGAAGATCTGAGAACCGCAGACATTATATTTTTTCTCAGTAGCACTATAATATTTACAGAATGAAACAGAAAATAGTGAATGGGGTGTAATGAATGACCTTCCTTTTCTGCTTTGCCTTGTAAGTAAGGACAGATTTTTTTGTTTAATGCTTTAAATGTTATTATAAAAGAGGTTTACAGCTAGTAGCACTGAAAGATGCCATTAACACTTTTGATTTAACCTCATGTTTTGGGAAAAAGCTTGGCTGATAGAACAGACCATGTAAATAGGTGAAAGACTTTGCCCAGGAAGTTGCTGTGTGCAGCCGCTGTGGATAATGTGTCCTATAGATGCAGAAACCTTACAGACGTTTTAATTCACAACTGTATTTGAATGTTGGTGCTTTTCAGACATTTTATGCTCATGTCTGCATCTGCCTAGAAGTGAGATTTCCAATTTTTCTGCCTCTACTATGCCTTTGTAAAATTTAATCTTAATCTGTTCAGTAGATCATTGTACTGATTTTAGAAATGGAAACAAAATTTTTATAGGCAGTTCAGAGAGGTTTTCTTCTATGCAATATTTTATTGGAGGGTACTGTCTTTAATGTTTTGGTACAAAACAAATAACCGAAATCAGATGAATCAAAAGTGTTCACTATGTTATCTCAGGTTTTTCTTAATTTAATCAGGAAGTAACAAATGAAATAGGAAAAAATGTTTTCCAAAACTAACAAATATTAGTTTCTACCTGCATTGTACCTCACCACACAAAATTCACATGAAATAATTTGCAGTTCCTCATTGATTTCTCTTCTAACATATCCTACTCAATAAGTCCATTTTGACTTCACTTTAGTTGACTGTGAGTAAAGACTCCTGCAAAGTTTCTAGCGACAGATCACATTGCAGCAGTAGGGGTTCAGTTAAATGTGCCTTGTTAATTGTTAACGTGAAAGTAGCACAGACCACGTGCCGAAGACAGGCTCATAAGAAATTAGCTTATTGCCAAAATAAATGTCAATTCAGTTATAAAATTAAGTTTTAAAGTCATTTGTCATGAAACATAAAGACAAGTACACATACACTTTGAAAACAACTGTAATGCAGTTAATCCCAAAATATTCAAGAGAAGAAAAAAGGAAAAATCTCTGAGTTGAGGAGTTGGTTTTCTTTTTGAAATACCCTTATTGATTGACAATCACTACAGAGGGCAACCTATTGAATAGAGTGAAACTACTTTGTTTGGGTATGATAGAAATAAATATGTCTGTGTGTTTATGAAAGACACAGTATGCATGAAATAAGTTGTAGCAGCACCTGGCCTATAGCAGCATTAAAAGTTTGGTTCAAGCCCCACAGCAGTAAGGGTACAGGAGGGTGCAAAAAGTTAACTGATAGTAAGGCATATTTTTTTATTAGTTTTAACATCTATAGACAAACAGTGCAACAGAAGTAATTTATTATTACAAAAAAACAAATAACCCCTTTCTAAAGTTGCAAAACGAAGAAGCTGATGACTAAATGTAGACTCACTGAAAAGCCAGCTCGTGGTTTTCTTTTTCTAATGGAATCTCAGGGCCAACAAAACTTGTTTTAAACTAAACCTCTGTCTTAAACAGGCTTGACTCAGTATAAATCAAAAGATGAATCTAGGTCCTCCTGCATAATAACATTTTTCATGTCCTTTACTTTTCCTTTATGCATATGTGCAATGATGGATGTATCCCCCAGGCCCAGTGGTTCATGTGATATATCAGTTACCTTAGAGAAAGTGAGGGAAGTGCTCAGAAAGTGGTCAAACAAACAGGTGCAGAGGATGCATTAACCCTCTGTATTTCCTGCTTGATCTCATTGTACCAGCAGTGGGCTGGGGTTTGGATGTTTGCAAATTACAGCCTCCTTTGCTGCACAATTAATCGGGGATTGAGTGTCTCTTTGGGGAGCTCACGGGTCTGCAGGCATTGCGACCTGGGCTCTGGAGCCTGGGGAGCTTAGGTGGAGATGTGTGAGAAACCTTCTAAACTGCCCTGCACTTCAGCACAGGTGTGGATGAAACACTTTGGGAACAGTTAAATTTTTTTTAGATGTCCCCAAGGCTAAATATCCTTTGGAAAGCTGGCTTTCTGGATTATTTCCTTGGATATTGGCCCTTAAATTCTGCCAAAACACAGGCAGGTTTCTATTGGGCTTTTCCCCAGAATGACTTGCTGAAAAGTTGTACAACTTCAGTGTGTCTCCATAGGGAAAATTACATAAGTCCAACTGAAGGGTCGACATAATTTATAATGGCAAGCAGATGAGAACTTGCCTGGAGTTTTCCCCTGGGTGGTATCACTCAGTGATTTTACTACAGTAAAAGTCACTACTACTTCATGCCTTTGGCAGGTCAAACTCTGAAATTTTTGGGTATCTGAATATATACCCTCCTTTATTAAAAGCCTCACATGGAACCTGCACTAGTTATTCTGCCCATAGGACTGGGGAATGGGTGTACTGCTGGTTTCCTGAACAGTGAATTGCCCTTTGGTTCTACATTAAAACATCTATTAATTTTAGGTAGATTTACTATTCCTTCATGAAAGATTTTTCTGGTGCTCTAGAGAATTCTGGAGGACAGAGCCTAGCCCTATATTAAGGGAAGTGGTACAGCAGTGGAGGGATATCAAGCTAATTAGTGGATAAAGATGAAAGTTTGACCCAACCTGAAGCCTAGCTAGTAGTGAAATTCCTCCTACCTAGGCAGAGAGGGGATTTTTTCTAAGTGCATGTTATTCTCCAATAGTTGTGAGGATGGAGGCCCCTGCTTTTTATATTGTGCTGCATCTCAATCCTTGGTAATGCCTCATGTACGGTAAAGTACAAAGGAAAGTATTGGCCTAAGGAGGTGCTCCCCTGTGCCAGCCCTGGTAGCTTTGGGGTTTGGCACTGGTTTCTGTGACAGGAGCTGCACGACCTATGTTTCTCTACCACTGCTCTGTCCTCCTCCATTGTCACTGGAGCTGGTCCTGAGCTCCACAGTCCTCCTGGCACAGGGACAGAAATAAGCTGTTTGCAATAGACTGTGGGAGGAGTGTGTTTGCTTGAAGTACTTTTAGTGCTTCTAGTGCTTAGATCTTCCACAGTTCTTTCCTAAACTCCTTATCACTCCAGCACTCTTGGTCTGTCCTCATAAGTGAGGCAGTAGTGTAATGGGATTTGAATGCCAGCATTTTGCATCTCAGTAGACAATGATCTAATGGTCTTTATAGGGATTTGCCACACACCAGAACATCTTGGAACAAAATACCTCTTAAAAAGCCAAAAAGATAGTGGTTGTTTTCCAGATTAAAAGTGAAAATCGCTGATGCTGATTACAGATAGAATTTATCATTTACACCAAAGTGATATATGACAGTTTGCTCATAATCTTCTGACCTGTAAACTGAAAGCAAGTGCATCTACTGCTCTGTCTTTACAGACAGATTGCTAAAAGCAGCTAGAACAGCTCTCATGTTTCTTTGCCTTCATCAAACAGTAAACTTTGGTCCTCAGCGATGTGACCAATTCTCACCTCATTCTTCTCTTACTGGTAATTTTTGTGAAAAGTACAACTGAAGAACATTTTATGTCCCTTGCTGGTGGTATCATAAAGCCACACCATAGATTGCTCCTGCCCTTTGGGCATGTTTGCTATTACAAAATAAAACCTGCTGGGAAGCAGTTCTGGGATTTTTAGGTTTGAAAGTTTTTTAAAAAATAATGTCTCTATTTTGTTTATTTTTAGTCACTGATTTGGTTAGTATTTTCCAAGGATCCCACGTAGAAAAGTTGGGGACAAGTTGTTGTGGGGACAGATAATTATTACCAAACATAGAAGTTGTGTAATAAATGAATGGAGGAAGAGAAGAAATACTAAAGTAATATAAATAGTTACACTGTTTCACACAGCCAGTGGAAAACCTAAATGAAAGAGTAATGTATACCAGATGTGTGTATTGTGCTGAGTACAATTTTCCTAGGAATGATTTCCAGTAGGAAATAATAGAAGGTAAGCAGGACAAATCTGGGTGTACTGCAGGAGATATCTTGCTGGCAGGACTCTGTGAGCACCTGTAGGTATTTGTGGAGCCAGTTCTTTTGTAAACTTCCTTATTCCTTGTGCTTCAGTTTTATGGCATGAGGATAACTGAAACGATCAACAGTCATTGACTAGTCAAAGCAAAATGAAGTGATGAAGCATAAACTTTCAGCTATCCTTGAATTACCCAAGATATGGGACTGGCTGTACTGATTCAGGTTGTCCTTCAAATCTGGGACCTTGTAAGAGCTGAGGGAGCCCTCTCTGCAGAACTTCACCACTGTGGTGAATCTCTGTCTTTACAATCTTTAAAGAGATAATTTCAAGCCTCACACTGTATGTTTAGAGCCTGTGGATAAACTGACATTAACCTTCTTAGAGCTGCTGACACCGTGGGTTGGTGGCACAACAGGCAGCTCTCCAGCCTCTCACCTGAGCAATAAAATCATCATGCACATGGTGAAGTTTTAGTTTTCCAAAATTGAGCAGTTCAGGGCAGTAGTCCAAAACCTTAATCTTGTGGTAACTAGAGTTGATAAAGGAGGACATCGCAGTTAAATGAGATTTTAAGGCCTTGATGATCAGTGCAGGTAGCTGTGGTTCCAAAGTGGATCCTGGGCCTTAATGAAATTTTTGTCCCAGCCATACACCCTGCCTGCAGGACCAAAGTTATTTTCTTGTCCAAAGTCAAGGAGTTGTCGCCTTGCTGTCTTCTGTGGCAAGAACCATGAAGCAAGAATTCAGATTAAATTTTATATGATTTCTTCTTTGGTAGCCCATGTGAATGTTGTCTTTGTCACATCAACCCAGGAGAACTTTGCCTGGAAAGGCAGCTGGCCTTATTACTGTGAGCTCTGTTTCTGTAGGGCCAGACTGTCTCTAGACACTAGTTTTTATAAATGTGATTGCTCCAAGGAAGGAATTGCCTTTATTTCTTTCGTTTGTTGGAAGAAAAGCAATTTACTTCTGTTTTCCAGCCTCTCACCCACATTGGTTCAGTTTTGTGACTGGTCCTAAAGGAAAAGCCAATTCTTTATTTTTTTCCAAATCACCCTTCCAGAGAAAATAACAGTAGCTGTGTAGTTCCTACTCTTTCCACACCTCTGAGACCATAAGGGATGGATGCAGAGACACAATCCAAACAGTGCTTCTACCTAGTATTTCTCTTTTTTCAGTCTAGAAAAGCTGTATACAGCTCAAAAAGGAAACTGACCCACTGCAGAAAATGATATGGGGGAGAAAATGCATTCTTGGAACCATGTTCACATCCAGAGCAACAGTTTTCCCTTTGGTAACACTCTCTGAGATCACAAGGTACAATAAACAACTATTCCTATGCTTGTTAATGCAGGTAATTTAATATAAATACTTTATACCTCCCTGATTCTCCTGTGGAGAAAGACAGGGATGATTTTTTTTCTTTCTTGCTATTTGTGTTGCTAACAATTTACTCTTAATATTTCAACGTATACTTGGCCTGAATTATTTAACATAAATGCATGAATTGTTTTGCAGTCTTGTATCATAAGGATACATACTAAAAGGAATATTTGAGCACAAAATGTCATAGTTTACAAAATCCTGCACAGAATAATGTAATCCTGCTTTCTTTTGCAATCTAAATTCAGCTGAGCTGGGTAAGTGCTCAGCTGGGAGGTCTGAGGGATCACCTGGGCTGTGCAGGTAAAAGGGGATGTGCTGAGGGGGTATTCATGGGTGGGATGTGCATTTACGGCTCTTCTGTGAAATGAGGTCTGGTGAAGGGCTTTGTGACTGCCTGGCCTGAGGTGCGTGGCACAAATGTGATGTGTCACTATTAGACAGTAAAACTGAAAGGATACTTTATAGCCTGCCTCTCAACAAGGGAGCTCTATGAGGGCAGAAAGCAAGGCCCCTGTACTGCTGCTGGTCCCCTCAGGAGGCTGGGGTGGAGTGCCAAAACTGAATAATTTTGAAACTAAATATCTTTGAATAGATTCTTTGTTCATTTAAAGGAGATAGCCTGTGGAAGACAGAGGCTTTTCTGGGGAATGTCATGGCTTTGTTGTGCAACACAAAGACAGTGTTTGAATCAAGATATGGGTACTTCTAGCAAGGTCTTTGCTAGCAACATGAGCCATGTGTTACAATTTCTTCAGAACCCAATTTCTCTACTCTGAAGTTTGTATCGGCTTTTTGAGATTGCTTTCTGTCTTATCTTCTGAGATAACTTCTGTTTCTCGATGGCGGATCAGTAATGAGGTGCTTCTTTCATTGATCACTAAGAGTTCCACACAGGTTGTGCTATGATCAAAGACATTTTCTCTTTTCTCTAATGGTAAAGCTGTTGATTTACTGCAAGGCAGCAGGCTGATCTCTATTCCAGCACACTTAATTGGAGGGATTTTTTGCTCTACAAGGCTATTTCCTTCATACACAAGAAAAAAAAAAGAAAGAAGAGAGCAGAGAGCAGTGCAAACATGAGTAAATGCTTATATTTTTTATCATTGGAATGGATCCTGATATGGGATTTGTTGAACTTACTAGCTGAGTCTCAGTGCAGCTGTGACAGTTGGTGTCATCCAAGAATATGCTTGAGTGACATATTGAGATGGCTTCAGAGAGTGACTTGTTCTTCAATGTGATTTAAGAAATCAGAATTTAGATGCAGCTTCATTTGGGCTTTGTTAATAACAGAGAGGATGCAGCTTCATGCTGCAGGTGCTGGACATACAAGAACTCCCATGGTGGTACTGCAGGTGCTTGGTTAATGTCCTACTCCCCAGGGGGTTTCATCCATCCCAGCCTGGCTGCTGCTCCTGCTGCTTCCAGCAGCAATACTTTGACGGTCAGAATCCACAAACCTGGAAAGAAGTTCAGGTTTATTTCAGAGCAAAGATTTGTTTGATGGATCAGAGAGCTTCAGTAGTGTGGTCCAAAACTCTGCCAGTTATAGAGTGATGAAGGGAAGAACAAGCAGAATTCTCTAGAGATTTACTATAAAATCCCAACACCTTGGATCTTTTCTTTTTCTCCTCTACTCTATGCATTTTGCTTACCTCCCTGGGGAAAATCTTAGAAGCTGTTTTCCTTGGCAGAACCCCTGTGATTCCTGCTTAGTTTTTTTTACAACATATTTGACCATTGAAGAGGATTGCTTAACCAACATGATCCAGGAATAACTCTCCTGGGAACAATCTGCTGAGACCTCTCAGTTTTATTTTATGCACAAGAGGCAAAGGCTTCAAGCCCCCGGCAAATGGTGTTACAGATCTCAGTTAGATCATTTTGCTGCTTTGCTCAAGAGAAAACAATAAAATAATTATTCAGGAGGAATATTTGAGAGCTTGAAGCACTTTTTCTTTACTCCAGAGCCACGACCTGGCAAACAATAAACAATGGGAAAGTTTGTCTTAGTACACAATTTAACAGAATAAAAAAAGCTGGAATTCTTTTAACAAAGTGTGTTCTCTTCTCCTCAGACATTTTGAAAACTGATGTCACTTGTAATTCTTCAGAAAAGAAAAAAATCCCTGCAGTTTGCAGTACATCAATGCAGGCATTTTTCTCCTGTCTAATCTATAAAAAGACATTGTATACAAATGTTATTTTCTCTGCCAGAAATGCATTCCTGGAACATAATAAAGGCTTTTCTGTTGTTGTTCAGTAATTTGGATAATAGTTTCTCCATGAAGTCTCATAACATTTATTTACTCCCATAAATGATTAGATCAAGTGTTTTCAGCAGACAAAACTGGAATCTCTCTGCAATAAACTTTCTTACTGAAATAATTCTGTAAACATTATGCCTAAAATAATTTCAAATGACAAATTTATATTAATAACATAATACAGATGTGAAATAAATCTGTAGAGCTCTATGTATAAAGAACAGAAAATTTTACCGGAAGGGTCATCAGCCGTGTAGATTAAACTAAGCAAAACTTTTTCTAGAATTATTTTCTAGAATCATTGACAGCCTTGAAGAGTTACAAATATTTCTTGTTTGGACCAACTAGATTGCAATTATTGTGGCAGCAGCACTTTTTGCTTTCCAGTAGCTCCATGGTCAGCTGTATTAGTTAAAGCTTAATGGAATGGAATTTGAGGGGACTATTCCTCTCACACAGTCTGGCAGGTGTGGGAGGGAGAAGGAGAGGTGCAACTTGGCTCACTGTGTAAAATAAATTGTGCTGCATTATGTGAAGGGGTTTGAAGGGTCTGATGGTAGCAAGGCTGGGCTGGAATCAGCATTCATACAGTCAAACTTTGGGAGATGTACTTGTGTGCATCTGCTACAAGGAGACCTCGCCTTTGCTGCTCCTCATTTGTACATAACCCACTGAGAAAGTGGTACAATCAGTAGTGCTACATCATCTATCACTAGAGATGAAATTCTCCTGCATTTTTATTTACTTTGCTTCCTTGGCATCTTGCTTTCACCCACTGGTTCTGGTTTACATTGCTCTTCTTGCACACAGGAAGTAATAATCACTGAAGGTGACCAGAACAGTGCAAATGAATGTATTTAAATTAAAAGTGATGCCTACCTATTTTGGTTTTTGGGGATCTGTTTTATTCTACTATTTCCTAGTGGTCCTCATTTCATCTGAAAAATTAATCACATGCTGATGGATTTAATGGTCTTCATTTTCTTGAGTGGGGTACTAGGTATGATCCCCCTTCAATCAAAGTTTGAAGTTTAAATTGGATTCAGGAGGCATGAAAATAGGATGCCTTTAGAAACTAATATATTAAATAGTCCTTGTGACTCTGTGGAATGAAATAAGGGAAAAAATGAGGGGGGTGAAAATACCCACAACTTGTGCTGTCTGAGGGGGCATCATTAAGAACTTCAGTGTGGAGGTCCATGAATGTGTTGGGAGAGCCCTCTCCTCTGCTACAGATGCCTCAGGTCTGGAATTCAGGTAACAGAGTGAACCAGACAGCCTGACTCTGGTTTTCCAATCATCTAATGCATGCTATGGCTGGAAATATTATAAGTGTCATCACGTATCTCCCACAATGACACCATTTTTTAGCTAGAAGCATTACTGATTTCAAAGATATTGGAGGGTGAATGTGTTTTTTTCAAATTTTCTTTTTTCTTTCTTTTTTTTTTTTTAATGTTTTAATAAAGCTTTTGCTTGACTCTCATCTGAAGGCGTACTTGTTTTTCGGCTTTGTGTTTATTCGATAATACTGTCCCCCCTCAAAATCTGCCTTTTTCCTTAAATCAGACCTCAATTTTCAATAACTTCATGGGGGATGTTTCATTTTTATGACTGTCTCACTGGATCCTACAGGGCTGAGGTCTCTTTGCACTCCTTTGCATCTTCCTGCTGCCATCAGTGGCTGCTGGCTCTTGGAACAGAATTACTCCACGGAGTGCTGAAAGTAGGTTAGGCTGAAGCTTTCACAAGCCTCCCTGGAGGGAGTTTCAGATGTGCAAATCCCAGTGAACTATCATCTCAGCAAAATGTCACTGAGACATCACATAGACGGGGCTGACTCTCTCTGCTTCCTCCTGGAAACTTTTGGAAATTGGAAAAGGACCTGCAGTGTCAAGAAAGGTCAGAGTGCACGTGTAAAGTGCTCCTGTATGCACATCTTGCCCAGTGCCATTCCTAAAGTTTCCACTGGGACAACGTGTTCTTTTTAGCTGGGCAATTAGAATATGAAACAAAAAAAGGAGGTCATCTAAATAGGGCCCCTTTGTAATTTCTTACATAATACTTTGCATGGCATGAATGACTTATTGACCCTACTTAGGGCACAGGGGGATGATAGACAGTCTATAATCCTTCCTAGGCAGGGACTGCTTTCAAATTGGTGGTGCTGTGTTTATTGAAAAAATGCTCTTCGTATGTATTTAGTATGAAGAAAGCTAAGGTTTCAAGAAAAGAAGTATGATAACTAAGAAGACTGCTTTTACTTTTGTGAGATTTTTGTCAAATCAGTCTAATATTAATGAAAATCATTGGAAAATTTTGCAAGGTTATAAATGGGCTTTGGTCTTGTCCTTGATACCCAGGAAAGCCTGTCACTTAGGCCTGTGTTCTTGGAAAGACTGAGGTATTCTAAATCCCACCTAAACACCTTCTGGATGCTAACTGCACTATATTGCTTGAAAATATTTCAAATTTTCTTCACACTGGTGAAGAATTAAGCCTTTATTTTTCAGTTGCAGGTTTCATTTAAAGTTATTTCTAAATAGAAAATGCAAAATTCTCAGGTTTGGGCTTGTTTAACTCACCTGAAGACAAACTACAGAATAAAAGCCATGAAATGATACATTTCCACAGCTAATTAAAAAAATCTCTTTTTCTTAACCAAAGGAAGTTCTTTATTAGAGAGAGTAGTGAAAACTTTTGATCACTGAACATTTTTGGAGTTTTTGGCTCATATCTAGTTAGGATTTTTTTCGAACCAACCACACAAGGATTCAGTTGTTGCAAATGTGCAGTGCAGTGTTGATACCCTTTTATCTCTTTTATACCTTTCCCTCAGTTTGTATGGACACATACATGCAGGTCTGTTTCTGTGGAATCTAGAGAAATGCTGAGGAAATATGCTTGTACACATGAACTGTGTAGTGTCTCATTCTGCACGGACAAAATGATGTAATATCACTTTGGTCAGTCAAACTGAGTACGGGTTTTTAATTTCCAGAATTAGTAGTCAAGCAGGTTTGCAAAAGGCTTTTAATTTCCAGAATTATTAGTTGGTCAGGTTTGAAAAAACACTGTCTAGCTTGTCCAAATACCCTCACTGTGATGTCCCCTCCTTCTCCCTGAGTTTTGAAAAAATATTGTCCTCTTGGTACTCACTTTGCGATCTCCTATTTAACAAGTAAATGTCAGGGCCGGTGGGTGCTACAGACTTGAAAAGTAGCATTCAAAAGGACAACCCATGATGGTGTAGTGTCTGAATTTCCTTTTAACAGTTACAAAGGGCACATTAACACCTGATAATAGAAAATCATTCTCTTTCACAGTTCTGTCTGTGACTGTAGTGGGGATTCAGTCTACTTTTTTTTTAATAATGCATGGGGTATGGTCAGGGAAATAGCATCCTCTCCCGACCCTCCTCCAACACAAACCCCAGAAACTCCTTTAAAATAATTGCTTATAATTCAGCCCCACTAGCTTTGATGCATCTTCCACCTATCTGTAGAAACAGAGCACAAAAATATAATTAATAGACTAAATTCTGACTGAATGTACTGAGCCAAGTAGCAGTCAGGGTTGGCCTGGCTGTTCTGGCTAAGGGCTTTGGAGTATTGAGACTTTTGGAAAAGGACCTGATCTTTCCCCGCAAGGTTGCCTGAACCAAACACTAAGGCATTTTGGTAATCAATCCATCATTGTATTCCGTGCCCTATTCTGTGCCCAATGTACCAAATAACATATTCTTATCTTCAGTACCCTTAAAAATAGTTTTGCTGTAGTTGGAAAAATTATTTTGCAGTTTAATTTCCATAGGCAGAGGCTTTTCATTAGCACAGCTTCCCATGACAGTAGCTTATTCTGCATGTAGTTCAGTTATATTATGGAATATCTCAGCAGTCAGTATCTAGGTGTACAGGTTTTTGTAATCAGTCCCTGACAACATCTGTCAAAACAATACGGAAAAATCCTGGCTCATGTTGTCATTACAGAATGGGACTGTTTGTTTATTCAATAGAAGAAATAAAGCATATTGAGAAAAGGCCAGAAGAGTCATTCTGACTCAGTTGCTGAGACTTCCAGCTTCCAGCTACAGGATATTTTGGTTCCAGCATTTCACATCAATAATAAACAATCTTTATGGGAACCACTGAATGATGAAAATGAGATCACAGATTGAGAGCCAGGCTATATATTTTTTGATCTGTTGTATGCTATAGTTTACATTAGGGTCAATCTCAAGACCGGAAAGAGGCAGGTTCTGTACCACAGCATTTCAAATAAATGTTTGCCAGCTATATGAGATACTGTCAATAATTCATCACTGTAATTCTTCCAAGATGCTCTGTTGATGCAAACTGTCAGAGCACATGGTAATAATATGAGCATTTATGTGATTTACAGTTCTACAAAATGGCAAATAACTAGAAATTTCTTCCACTGAAAGTATGCATAGGCTCTTTGGATGGCAGAAATAGTGCGTGTGACAGCTGCAGCATGTATAAATCATGGTCAACTGTTTAAAGTGTTCTCTGTATATAAGTACATGCACTTATACTGGCATCTTCATGGTCCATTTCCAATATCTGAATGACAGATTGTACTTTATGTAATTGTGCAGTTTCCTGTGTTTTTATTAACTCTTTAATCCCCTGATGAGTTCAGTGGTTACAACAATATATCTTGGTCAGTATAATTGATAGAGCTCAAAATACAAACATTTCCCTACCATGCAGCATCGCCAGGGCCCGTGGGCTTTTTCAGTAAATCAGGTGTTTGGCAATATACTAGAAATTGTATTGCACAAAGTGGTTTATAAAATTTTTGTGTGTGCTCTTGTTCAGAAAGAAACCAAGAAATTGTGACTCATGCGGTAATTTATTTTTGTGTCTTGAAAAAATTCAGGTGAGAGGCATTCTTTGATGGCAGCTGTGTAAGTGCCGGTAGCAGTGGGAAAAGCTTCCTCATGTTTCAGCTCAATTCCCATCTTTGCACCAGCCTTGATTCCAGACCTGTTCAGGTCTGTATATGCAACAAAGCACTGCCCCAACAAAAAAATGAAGTTGTTCCCACTTGTTCAAACCTTTCACTTTCATACACTGATCTTTTATCAGTGCATGTTAATTTTGAACTGGCTCAGGATTTATCAGGCCCTGCACACAACCAGCCCATGAATGTGTGATTTGGAACACTGGATTAGAAAATGTATTTACAGTGGAAGGAGGGAAGACCACTGAATTGTTTGGTTTTTTTTTTCTTTTTTGTTTCTGGCATAGTGTGTAGATAGAGCTGAGCCAAATTCCTCTTTTTAGCACCACTATGGGAGCTGAGTGCTGTGGAGGCAGAGCAGTATCCTTTGAACTGGAAACTTGTGTGTCATAGGGATACTTAGCAGCTTTAACCATTTTACAAAAGCAGAATTTCTGTGGTGAAGGAAGCTCCATTCTTCCCAGGGATATGTCCACTGGATGCTATCATTCATACTTGAACAGGTATGAAGGAAGAGAAGTGCTAGTAAGGGGCAATCTCTGGCATACAGTTAAGGTAGGAGAAGTTGTCATACACTGGATTCCCCCTTGTTTTACTCCTTAAAATCATATAGTCCCATGAAGGCACTTTTATAGTTATTAGGTGAGTGACTGGAAGCCATAAATATTGGAGAGATTTGTGACAATGCACAAGTATTTGAGACTTTAAAGCCAATCTGCAAGAGTTGTCTACTATAAGACCCTTTGGTGGGTACCAGTGGGGTTGCAATGCCGATACTCTTGGCTCAGTATAGAAGATAAATTTGGTTTTTGTGTGAAAAAAGTTTAATAGCTTTGTATCTATCATTAGAGTAAGGAATAAAACCAATATGCAAAAGTTTGGGGGCACTTTGTGCAAGCACAGCAGACCTCACTGCACTGAATTATGTGCAATGGAAGATCCTGTAAGAGCCTTTTTCCTGAAAACCCACATGGCTGTAACTTCATTTTAATGCAGGATAGCTGTGGTTGTGTGTGCCAGTCCATTTCTGTCCTACTAATTCCCCATGGATTTCTCTTCCTCTCCTTTTTATGGTTTCTCAGAAGTGCATGTGTATCATTGTGGACAGAGAGAGCTCATGTGCATGAGCAGCAGGGATGATTTTCCTCCTGGGAGCTGAGCTGAGTCACCCTGAGCTGTGAATGGGAAGAAGGGAGGAGGCGGGAGAGCATTCCTGGGATGGGGAGAGGAACTGTGGCTGCTGACAGCTCCCTGTGCAGCCTTGGGCTCGGTGTAAAGGGAAGCTGTGACATGACTGACTGTGGATTTGTGAAATCACTACCATGCCTTGCTGCTTCTGTGGTTTTGTCCTGAAACAAACCGGGGCTTGTATGCCCTCTGCAGTGTGCCATGACTGAAATGCTTGTCTGCTGCTCCCTGGAGGCTGGGAACCATGGGTCTAGAGATGGCACTGCATGGTAGGGATGAGCCACAAGCAGCATGAGCTTTGCCCTTTGGCTTTGGATCTTTTTTGGAAATGTTCTTTGTGGAGCCTTTTCTCCTTTGGTGGTGCTTGGTGTGGTGCAGCTCGTGGTACATATGCCCAAATCCCATGGAAGGTAATGAATTCCCATGGACATCAACAGTCGTTCTGTCAGCTTTTGGTTGTGGTCTTAAATACATGGACAAGAGGCAGTTTTGTGCCAGTGTCTGTGACACAGAGGCTTGTGAGGCAAGAGCTGTACCCCCAGGGGGTCCTTGCCCAGCCCCAGCATCTCACAGAATTTCCTGAAACTCTTGGTTACAGCTCAAGTTTTTTTGGAAAGAAGGAGATTTTGCCTAGGCAAATGTGTCAATAAACGCATAAACAGAGATTTATTTATCTCTGCTAAATAAATCATTATACTGTTGCTCAGTACAATTTATTGTAGTCTGTCAATATCTTGCTTTTAAATATGTTTCAGATAGCAAAAAAGTATAGGTTTTCTTTTGAGATTGTTGAGGGAAAAAGAGTGAGGTTGAAGGCAAAAATCTTGTAGGCTGCTTTGGGAAGGGTGGCAAAACCCCCTTGAGAACTACACTTTAATGTTTATTAAAAATCTGGTGTTTTTCAGTGAAGCTGCCTTTAGGAAGTGCTGTGATTTCATTTCAGTGATGTGCTAAGAAGAAAAACAGAATTTCTGAGCTGTTGTCTCAAGCTCTATATGGGTTGAAGATTTATGTTCCTCTTGTATTTTGATAAATATTCCTTGCAGGCATAAGGCGTAGAAACTTTCAATTAAAGCTTAAATTCTAGAGCAAGAAGTAACTGTGTGGTAAGGTGCAGGTACTTGTTCGTTGTGTAATTCCCAGAAAAGATTTCTGTGAAGCCTAAGGTGGCTGGTTAGAGGGCTTGAGCACTGACAAACTCAGATGAAAGATATTCCAGGTGAACACTTCTCTGGGAAGTATCTCTGCTGCTGCCTTTCTTTCAACACTTGTGTAGTTTTCCTCAAAAATACTTCCAGAGTATGACAGGAGCTTGAGGACAACAGTTTTCTTTAGGTATGTGTAAAAAATGAATACTTCTTTGTTAGAAGATGTGGCATTAAGCATTCTGAGGTGAGTTCTTGGCGTTTTCTGGGGAAGCCAAGTGCCACCAGCCAGGCCAGGAGGTGTGGAGCTGAGTCAGAACTGGAGATGCGCTGCTTTGCCTCTGCTTTGGCACTGTTTGGGACAAAGTGCTTTTTTAGTTCATAGCACCAAACACTGCCATTCCCCATGGAAGCAGGGCCATTCTTTTAGGTGTACAAGGCATGACCACACCATTATTTTGAATAAACTAAACCATTTTGGCTTGAGTGCCTTGGTGTCAGGCAGCTCTTCTTCAGCACACGTGGGACATCTAAGCAGCTGCTTGGATAATGAGCAACTGTGGTTGCAGCTCCTGACACCAAACATTTCTGAACTAAACCAACTCTGTGGGGATGATCTAGTGCAGCAGTGACCTGGAATCATTTAATGTCCCCATATGGTTTAACTCACCACTCAGTTTAGGGAGAATTATGCCTGAATACCTAAAATCAACATTCTTCCTTCTCTTTCCTGAGAAGTGATGGTAGGATTTTAATAACTACAGGGAACCTGAGTATGTAGACTAATTTGCAAGATGTATATACAAGTGTGTGTAGCCTTCAAGGGAGTTGATGGACACTATTGCTTGCTGGGTTTGTCCTTCTAGGGGATAAAATCAAATGGCTGCATACGTATGTAAAAAATTGTTGTGGCTGCAGGGAAAATATTGGAGCCGCGAGGACCTTTTCACTAGCTTGGAGATTAGAGAGGCCTTTTTGGCAGGAAGAAAATGTAGTTTGCTTGTAGCACCTGCATATACTTGCATGACTATGATCTTCCAGTTTTTACAGCCTGTGGTGACTATTATCTCCTTGATATACTTGCAAAATTCATATGATGTTCTTCTGGAAGTTCTGTTGGGTGGAGAGGAAATACAGTGCCTAGTACAAACAGTTCCTTGAGAATGTTACATTCCTACATTTATCTGTCCTGTAGAAAAAAATGTAACTCGATAACCTATTTTTAGCACAGTTTCTTACAGTAGTAATTAAATATATTTTTTTAAATCATACCATGTAATAGTAAAGCAACTCCTGTCAATATATTTACCATTTCTGATACGTGGCCCTTATTAAGTTACAGTGGCATTTACTGTTTATCTTGCCAACTAGCTATTGAATATTTCTGAGGAGAGAAGGGAAGGAGGGGAAAGAAGATACCAAGCTTATTTACATTAATTTCACTATATTTTAGTAACATTCAGTTGTAAATTGGTTGTAAATTGTAAATTGGTTGTAAATTTCTCTTTTGTAATGCATCTGGACAATCTAATTCTGACTTAATCTGTTTCAAGTATGATGGTCAGGATGTTGAGTTTGGTGGAAATTTTCGGGTATGTTGGGCAGCAGCTGGAAACCACAGTTAGTGAACAAACCTATTGGATTCAGCAAAGATGCTGAGAGTTATTACAGGAGGTTCCCAGTGCTGCAGGTGGAGAAAGAAAAAGCTTAACTGTAAAGTTAAATGTCATCTTATCATTTGCCCAGAAGTGTTAAATATTCAGTCCAAACTTCTAATACCCAAGTAAAAGTTAAAAGATTTCAAGCATTCATTTCCTGACTTTTTCAGGGGTAGTGGTAACCCTGGAGGTCCTGCATGCTGAATAAGCTATGAGTATTAATCTGTGAATATTTTGTAAATAAAGTTTTTCATTGCTGTCATTTTATGTAAAAGCTTCTGAGAGGCATAAACCCTAAAACCAGAAAGCTGGCTTTAGGGTTTTGTCTACAAAATTAGCAGTAAATCACTTCAAAATAGCTGTTCTCAGTGCAGATATTTCTAATGCTACATGGTAAGGTTGCACAGAGTGACAGCTGTCTTGTCCTGTCTTATTTTGCAGCAAAACTTTCGTGGAGACCAGCCCAAAGACTGTCTAGCTCAATATAATTACTCTAATTTCTCTAATTTGCAACTATACTTCACATAAGGTGAAATGCTTATCCTGCAATGGGAATGAGAAAGGTCTTTTAGAGTAAGTATTTTTTGAATACAGTAGAGTACCCAATTTTCCTATAGAATAAGAATGACTATTATGTTGATATTTGTTTGGGTAATTACAGTTAGATTATATCATAAAAGCACACATCAGCATTACAGTTCTGGCTGAAATCCTGATATTTTAAAATCCTTTGAGTGGCAGAAAGTCCTAGGTATTAATTGGGCCTCATTACAGAAACAAAAAGAGATCCTGATATGACCTAAGGCTACATAACAGTAATTTCCATCTGTTAAAAGACACATGCCAAAGCCAGAGCACAACAGAAATTTTTCTTTTCCAAACTTCTGGGATATTTGGAAGAGCTCTGAAATTAAATGGAGACAATGTGCACAATGGGCCTTATTTAAAATTCTTTGAAATTCTCCATTTAGCTGTGGCATCATATAAACAAAACTAACAGAAAACACACACTCATATAGAGTAAGACACACTTCTGCATGCTGAGAACTGCTGTATCTTTAATTTTGGAGGGATAAAGAAACAGCAACAGGGCAGGGCAGACGTCAGAGAAGCTGTTCCAGGTGTCTGTCATGACTGACCTCTAGGTCAACACACAAGACTTGACCCAAATCATTTGGCAAAACAATCTGGAACATAAAGTGGAGCAAGAATCTCTGTGTTAAAATTGTAAAGGCTTCATATTTTCAGGATATTCCAAATATTGTAAGCAGTGGTTCTGTCTAGTGACAGCTAATCCCTGTTATTAATACATGTATATCTATGAGTATCTGGAAGCTGAAAGCATGGCACTTAGCCTTTGAAAACAGGTTGGGTTGCTCACCTGAATTGCTTTGAAATCAAGGGAACGTGGAGCAGACCCCAGAGCATGGTCAGTGTGCACTCAGGTTTCTGCTCCTTCCCAGGCAAAGGCGAATGAAGTGGCCTGAGCCTTAGCCCTTTATTTGATCAAAAAGCAAGGGTGAGTATTGCTTCATGCTCCCACAGACCATTTCAAAGGTGGCACTCAACCTCAGAGTGAATTTTATTCTTTCAGTTAAGAATGGTGTTCTAGGATGAATCAAATGAACTCACACCACGACTAGGAAAGCCTTTTCAGCTTGTGACTTACACTGTGAAGATAAAGAATTTTCCTGCCTTTTTCTGAAAGAAAAATGAACCCTTTTAATATTCTGTGGTTGTAGGGCAGTGTTGTGTGGAGATACTGAGCTGGCTCTGAACCTGCTCCCTGGGCTGGGGCAGGACTGTAATGCTCGCATGGGCTTCTGCCAAGGGTATTTCCTGTGCTGGGCTCCATGCAGAGAGCTAACGTGCCCACACTGCTTTCCAGAACCAAAGTAACTTATTTAAAGCTGCTTCAAATGTCTCTGCAAGGCATTGCACAGCACTGTGTGAATACACCCAGCACCAGCACTGCCACACCCTTTCTGTAGCCACTAATATTGGAACAAGGGGAATGGAAAATGCAGCTACATTGGCATGCTAGAATGCTGCAAGAATTTATCATGTTCAATTCCAGATGAGCAAAAATTTATCACAGATATTCTGTTTTCTGTTAGTCATGTTTGTGTTTATGCTAACATCCCTGAGCCAAAGTTGGATCATGGGATTAAAGTAAACAGGAACTGACATATATGTAGGGACCTGTTGAAGGATTCGAGAAAAGTTCCATGTAAAAAGAGGCAAAAAGTTGGACAGTTATTTTATTTAGATCTAATTCACATGGAAGTCAGCATCGTGTGGTTTTATTTCCCTATTGGGGTTGTTTCCTTTAACCATGAATTCCCATTAAAACAACTCTTTGACAACAAAATTAGTCAGTCATTTAATTTTAGTGTGTGGCATTAAGTAAGCTGGGTGGCAAATTGTCTTCTCAAACAGATTGACTTATTTTACCTGTGGGAAAGGAACAGCTGAACAGCTAGGAGGGAAATCTGCCAGTTCAGAAAATTTATTGTAACTTCCACAGCAGAGACGAAATTGTTTGGTTTTGAATGCTAGTTTGCTTTTGATGTTTTAATCTAACTGAAGTCTTTGTCATACCATTTGAAACTATCCTCAGGGTTTGAAGCTATCATGGCAACTTGCAAAAGTAATTGATACTTATTCTATGTTGTTCACTGTGTTTATATGACTACAAGATGAGTTTTTCCTCTCTTTATAGCATGCAATAAAATCTTCAGCACTGTAGTGGAGAAGGAAGTGTGGTAATCCAGAACAGCTTTTGTTTGATATACCTGTCCTTTTTTATCCAGAGGAACAGGAAGGAGGTGCTTTTTTTTTTCAGGAAGACTAAGAAACCTTTCTCCTCACAGAAATAATTTTGTGCTTTTCCATCATCTTTTTTGCAAAGAGACACTTTGGTCTCTTCTCCTGAAAATTGCCTTGCTAGCTGTTACAAGTTGTTGTATCTCACAGATTTAAAGTAATCACAGCATACTGTTGAAATCCCAGTCTGTGTACTGTTTATTAGTACAGCTTTCTACAACCCAGGATTTTTTCCAGAGGAGAGCTGAGATACTTGAGGACTTGAACTGAGTTACTTTTAAGTAAGACTTCATGGTATTTTCCAGGGCTCTATTGACAGTGTTGGGAGCAGTAATTCCTAGACTTTAATCTGTTGGTGTCTTTTCTTGGGCTTTAAGCAAGCTGCTTAACCCTTGAACATTTTACCTGTGACATGGATCAACTTTCAGCAGATTTTATGGGTGTTAAGAGACCAGAATACCGGCAATGCATTTCAGATAGCCTCTTCTTGATAATAGTAATTCATTAAAATGACAGGGTTTTTATCAATTTGTGTGCCATAGTATGGAATTATATGGTATTAAAACCGGGCAAGTTGTTACAGCTCTCACTTACTAAGCCATCTGCTGGAAGAAATTCTTCCCTGCCCTGCTTTGGAGATGGAATGGAAAGACCCAAAGACAACTTTAAATTATAGTAACATATCTCAGACTGTTTTCTTACTTCCTTTAGGGCAGGGTGGTGCTGTGTGCTGATTATGGTCACTCTGGATATGTGTGGCCTGGTGTGGTTGGAGCCTGTGGTGATGCTGATGTATTGTTTCTACAGGCATCATTTTGGCCACTAGAACTGATTAACAGCATGTGTGTGTGTGATTTTGGCAAATAGTGAGTGATAGGACTGATCAGCTTGTTATCAGGTCCTCATCAAGCCCTCAATGGAACACATGAAAGGAGAAGGCAAGGAAGATTTGTTCCCTCTTCTCTCTGTGGCAGGGGCAGGAATTGGCCTTTTTTTGTATGTTCTCTCTTCTGGTGAGTGTAGAAATAAGAGTAGCTGCATCCCACAAAAAAGAGTTTCATATGGCAAGCACAAGAGCAAAGAGTAAAACCCTGCCAGGGGAAAATGTAGCCTATCCAAATCAGCTCATTACTTATTTTCCCTCCGCAAGCAGCAGTACATAGGAAAAAAGGAGAGACAGATTATCATTTAGAGTGAAAAGGTGAAGGTGGCTTACAAATGGCTGAGAGGCAGATGACAGCTTTCGATTTTTGTGGTATCCCTGTGAGACCTCCTTTTTAATACTGCATTATCACATTTGGTGTTGGTAGTGCCATGTGTTCATTTATTAGAGGGAATTACTTGGAACTGCTTGTTATGTTGTGGATTTGCATAAAATGTTTAAAGGCAATTTAAATAAAATTTATTTCAGATTTATGGAATCTTTTCTGAAGATTTTTTTACCTCAATGATCTGATATGCTGTTACCTCTGTGCCACACAGTGTAAGGCTAAACCTTCCAGCCAGATTCTTATCTCCATCTGGTGCATGCACATGGGAGGACAGTTTATAAAGCCATCTGAAATAAATAAATTGTTTTTCTTATTTGATCTGAATACTGTCTCCTGTACAAAGCAGGAGCTATGAAATACAGGAAATTCTATGACTAAGGGATGAAGAATGCTATTCCAGTGTTTGCTCTCAGTTTGGGAAGACAGTCCTTCCTTTGGTGTGTTAGGTGTCAGGATGAAGCAGGACAGGGTTAAGCAAGGTTAAGCTGAGTGTAGGGCTGGCAATCTCTGGGCAAAAATCTCTGCTCTGACATGCACAGAAATGTGGCTGATTACTCCCATCCAAAGGCCAGTTCATTGATTAAAAGGGCGAATGGGCTTCCATCCAGGAGTGCAGCAGGAAAACAAACAGCTAGGCTGAAAAACAAGACTATTTAACCATCTGAAAGAGCATGGGGCCATCCCAGCTGCCGCAGAACCTGTCACAACCTGGCTGCCAAGAAGCCAGATGCTTGCATCAGAGGAATGTGTGTTTCACAAGCCGCTACCTCTGCTGCTGACACACAGCGACATGTCCGAAGAGGCAGCAGGAGAGTACAAATTAGTCAGCCTTCCCATTAGGTGCCAGCCCTGCTGGATCACTGATACCTGTACAAGTACATGCTTTCATCAGAAATAGATTATGGCAATAACCTTCTCTTCATAATAGAGACCACTTTCAATATCCAGGAGGGGACCCCTGTCCATATGTGAAGTTAAACACTGCAGAACTGATTTAATGATGGGATCCACTGGAATCTGAATTTGCAGAGGCTTATACGTATGATTAAGGATATACAAAAGCCCTTGAACATGCATTGGTTTTGGGCCTGCTCCAGAATCCACTAATGCCATTGATTTCAGCTAATTCTGGATAAGGTCACTGGTGGTTGAATCAATTCTTTGATTCCAGAAACAACAGGTAAGGCAAAGAAGGAATAATGACTTAACTGACAGAACTAAGGAGAGCCAGTCCTATGTACTTACATTTTGTAACCGTATTTACAATATTTCTGAGTTCCTGTGTAATTCCAAAATCCAGCTTCTGAGTACTCCTTCCAGTTTTAAGTGGCAAACACTCAAAACAAAGTTTTTATGATTTGCTTAATATTGTATTTTACAATGAGGCAATTTGTAGTGAAAGGCAATGTCCTTTAAAGACATCCTATCAATTTTCTCCATTGAATGCTTTTCATAGAATTCTACTGAAGCAAAAATTATGGAACTGAAAAAGACTTAGACATTGATTGCAAATCACTGCTATGGCAGGAACAATCGTATAGGCTCATTTTAGCTCTCAGCTCATCTGAAAAGGCTAGATTAAACATTTCATTTTAGACTTTCTTTTTCCTATGTGTCAGAATTGGATGTCAAGGCTTCATCCTGACACTTAAGGACAGGATTTCCCATAGTGTGGGATGTGAGCTAGAGTAAATGTTTCCATATAAAGGTGCTCTTCCAGGAGGTAGAATATCATATTTTTTAGCTGCAGGAGTGACAGGTACTGAGGAGCACATAGGTTGTTACAGAAGCTGTCTGGGAGCTCTTGGAGGGGGCAGCATGGCAGTGCCAGGCATGGAGACCACAACTGGCAAGGACAAACCAGACTGATGATATCCCCAACCCTGCACGTAGCAGAATGGCCAACCTGAATGCAGTCACTGTTTTTAAATGTTATTTGCTGCTTTCTCTGAAGCTTAAATTCATATATGTGACAGAAGAGAGAGCTATTGTTTGTTCCAGCACTAAAACCTGCCTTTGCTAAGGACCTTTTTTCTATTCTCAACATGCAGGGGAGGTAAAAAGCTTTGAAAAATCACCTAGCAAGGTTAAAAACCAAATCATTTTTGTGATCAAAAGCTTACCAGCCCGATCAAACTACTTCAACTGAAGGCCAGTTTTTGACAGTGACTATCTGAGGAGATCCTTTTACTGCCCTCACACCCTTCCTTTTATGCTCTCCACTTATTTCAACTTGCCAGTTGTTTATCTGCTCAGCCAGCTACCCCAGGAAAGTGTTTACTGTGTTAACTTGTGACACCTCACATTTTTGTAGGTACGTGTCTTGTAAGACCTACTTAACTGTGTTGGTAAAAGTGAGCATAATAGTAATTTTTAAAGAACATTTTGCTCTTCAAAGCACTGGAGAAATTTCCGTGATATTTTAGGAACCAGCTCAACACTTCCAACCATGTGCAACTCCAAAGAAGACAAATTCTGCAGCCTGCAATTTGTTTAACTTTTTTTTTTAAATTTGCACTCCAGTGATCTCAGTATTTACTGTGGGATAAAAATATAACAGTTTAGGATTTATATTCTGTCATATTACAATATGTTGGGATTTTAATATCCTTTAATTTTGCCCTAGACTAAATTGCTCATCAGCCTGTCAGCTTGTCTGTCCTTGCCCCAGCAGTAGTTAGAGAGTTAAACAAGGCTTTTACATGGGCAGGTTGTCTGAAGCTGCACTGAATAGCAGAGGGCTCTAAGGACAGTGGGACATCCCTTGGGGAAAATGCTCTTAGCTCTTCCCACCTGCCTTTTAACTCTTCAGGCTGTGGGGCTGATCACCTCTGCTGCAGCTTTAGGGGTCTGTGATGAGAGACTGAACCTTGAGACACTTGGGTCCCAGTTGTTTTCTGCTCCTGAGCTGGTAAGAAGTGAGCAAGCACATCACAAGTTCAGGGATTCCTGCATTCATCAGTAAATGTGCAGTTAGGTGACTCAATCCCAGCCAACTACTGCATTTTCCAAGAAGATGTCCTTGTTTTAGGTTCTTCAGTGAGGAGGAACTTTCTAAGTTAACAACAAAATATAGTCAAATGTGGACAGTGAACCTGAAATAAGTATGGATTTTGTGTTAGTATGAGACACGAGGTCTTTAAGAGATCCTGGCCATACTGCAAGAGGTTAATTGACAAGCTTTTCTAATATCTGTGTGTACTTAGATCAGTTTGTAATGTCTCATCTTACCTGTCTGCTCATCAAAAATAAGGCAGTACGAAGCTGAATTATTTCCTCAGATACAAGAATCAGTTCAGCCTACGGCACATCAGGCCAGGAGCAATGACTACAGCTCATGACTTTGACTTCCTTATCTTTTCACTCAAACTGCATCTAGTCAAAGACTGAACTCTGCTGTTAATTTTGTTCTAGCAAAATCCGTGGCATTTCTTCCAAAAATAAGTTGTATCTGCACAGCCAGCAGCTACATCTTATGACTTAGAATAGAAATTAGATGGATAAGTACACTGACAGGGTGAGCTAATGGCCACTCCCTTAATAAGTGCTGTAATTTGAAGAATGCAAAATCTGTTTGTCCACCCTCATGGCAATTCTCCTCTTGGGAAGAATAGCTTGCTGGTTAAACCCACAAATCTCAGTACTCATTTTGTTGTTCATTTATTTTTACAATAACCACCACTTCTGAAAAACTCAAAGAAATTGCTTTCAGGCAACTCAAGCCAGTGCTTCTGCACTGCTGCCTGACCAGAGTAGATGTGAGTCGTGTGTGTGCTCTCCTGGTCCTGCTCACTCATGTATCCTTATCCTGGAGATGCATTAACACACTCTAGGAAATCCAGTAAGTGCTGAATTTTGCTAAATAATATAAATTCTTCCTAAGAACAGACTGCAATTTTCCTTAAGGCTCATCCTTTTTTATTTCATTAAGCACTTGGCTTTTTCAATTAAACTAGTGGTCTCCTTCTTTTATGGCTGTATACTCTCTTCCTTTCTTCTACACATATTTGTCTGCATTAGTGTCTCAGAGACAGTTTTCTCATCAAGAGAGCTTCAATGTAACCTGTGTTTTGAAATTTTATAACTACTAATGGCAGGTGAAAAAATGAATTTAATCCTTTGTCTGAGAAAGCACACTGTTAATCTGCAACAGACTTAAAGCAAAATCTAACTCTTCTGCTGATCTTATGGGCTTGTTTGTCATGGAAAGAGCTGAAGTCTTATGGAGCTGTATATCCAAGCACAGGGCCTTGCTCATATTTGCTTAAATGGCACTTGTGGAGCTGGAACTAAAGCTCTATGGTTTGAAATTGATCTGATTCAATATTATGTGTTAGTACTTATTATTCCCATAGCCCACTTCATCCGCAAAGTATTTTGAAGACTTCCTGGATCAAACTGGCAAGCTCTTAATGAGCAAGATATAAAACCTTGCTGAGTGCAATGGAAGAGGAACACAGTCCTGTGTGTTTGAGCCAGGGAGGTAAATATAACCCAGGGTTACATAGTGTGGTGTTTCTTGTGTGCTACAGGATGATTAGCCACAGGAATAAATGTAGGGGATTTACAAAAGATCTCCGTCAAACGTACAAACTTATATTTTCAAGGCAGGAAGTGGCAGAGGTAGCAATTGCCTACACGAGCAGTTGCAATAAACTCAGCACCACTGTCAGCAGGGTATTGCTGCCACTCAGGGCAAACACCAGGAAAATCAGGCACTCTGTTATTAAGGTCACACAAATGTTTTTAATGGCACTCTTTCAGGCTAAAAGCAGGATTTCAGCTTGCAGCTGACTGCTCTTGTTCAGGTGTGTAATTGCATCTAGCCTGATTTACAGCAGCTGAGGATCTGACCCAAGATTGGTTTTCTCTTTGTAAATACAGGCAGAATTTGGGTTGAGGCTTTTATGTGTAGCAATTAAAAAAGCAGTGAAAACTTGGCTTCTGCTCATCCCTGAGCTCAAGTTTCGCTTGTTTTGTTGTTTGTGGAACAGTTTAGGGTGTTTAGATGTGAGTGGCCAGGTGTTTCCAATATTGAACCTCTTCGTGTGGAAACGTGCACAGATAAGAGAGCTCAGTCTGTCACAAGCCTTGGTGGTGCTCTTTCAGCGTTTGAAGTTCTGACTTGAAAGGACTGACTTCTGAGAAATCAAGGCACAGAGTCCCAGCCCCTCTCTTTCAGCAGGAGCTCTGTGACAGAGATTCAGATTAGGAGCTGGACAACTTCTCCAGTGAGTACCCCGTGCCTCGGTGGGAGTTGAGTGTGTGTTTCAGCTCCACAGTTTTTAGTCTTGGACCTCCCCTCTGGGAAGGAAAGGTCAGTATTTATGCCCTTAGCACTTTGTGAATAACTCTGTTTGATGCTGTTTCTTGCTTTCTTGTATTTTCATATGGTTTTCTTCACAATGCATTGTTACTGAAATAGAGCTGTCTTAAATCTTGCAAAGATTATAGTTTGTAATTCTGTAACTCTTCAAATTTGGAATGAGTTGAAACTTTCATTTCAACCTATTAAAGGCCTCTGCTCTGTGCTTTAAAATCAAGGCAAGTTTGCACCCGTATTGTTAAATAAACAAAATAATTAGGAGAATTCAGTGATAAATTGTGAAAAAGGTGCTGGCGATTTTTAATTTTTTTTTTTTTTCATCCCTGTGCTTTTCACGTGGTGAAGCTGTTTAAGTTTTTCTTACTTTTTTGCTTTCCCTGCAAACACTGTTTATTCATTCTAGAAAAACATCAGTTGGGTAAACAGAAGTAGCACTGCAACTCCTACTAAGATGCAAATTGTGCTGCAGGGAAGATAGTTTGGGCTTTTCTTTCCTCCTCGCTTTTCTTTTTTGACAGTCAGTTAATAAAGACTCAACAATAAGCAGCTGCCTGTGATGTCATTTGGGACTTTGTCCACAGAGCTTGTATTTACAAGTACTGAGCAACTACATAGCAGCAGCAAACCCAACTATCAGCAAACTTCATGTCTGCTGTTACTGCAGGACTTTGGTGCTGTGGAGGGTGTAGAAAGCTAACTCTGTTCTTCTAACCACAGACTTTTAAAGCTTGGTAAATAAACACTGGATAAACTCAAGAGAATTTCTGGACTGCAAAGACTTCTTACGGTTCTGAGTTCTCCAGGGCTGGCATGTTTTGACTGAACTGCTGCAAGTAAGGCTTCTGCTGTTTTGGTGTTTTTATCATCCCTGTAAAGCTTATTTTCTCTAGGAGTGTGTACTACTATCTGTAGTTTTGTTTTAATTGAAAGAGCGGCAAGTATGTAGTTGTTAGGAGTAGTTGCAGCCATGCATCTGACTGTGGTTCAGGGCAAATGAAAACTTCATTCTGGCTTTTGTTTGTATGAGATTATACTGAAGTGGCTCTCTCTTAATTTAAGTGATGAAACTTTAAGATTATTAAAGTCTCTTGAGTGCTGTCATTAACTGAACAAAACCTGGGCTCTCTGAAGGTCATTCTCTTGTAATTTAATTATATTTATTTGAATGTTCAATATTATTTGGAATTTTTAATATAAATTCCTTGTAGTTTTTAGTACAGTTTTCTTTAAAAATAATTTTGTCTCTTATGCAGGAATTTATTTAAAAAAAAAGTTATTATTTTTCACTTTTAGCTCCTGTTCAAGTTCTGGAGGTGTATAAGTTTAAAAGAGGGAATCATACAGTCCTTTGGTACCTTTCGGATAGAATGGATTCTCAATTATATGAGAAACTGTAATTTTTGTTTTGAGTGTTTATGTTAGGACTCCCATCACATCCTGAAATATCAGAGCAGAAAAACTAGCATTCTGGTATCTGCTGTGAAAAAACTTTCTGTGCTGCCTGCTGCTTGTGGGACACAACTGTGTTTCTGACCAGAGATTAACTAATTTTCAGGACAACTAGCTGTGATTGGCATGGAACTGTCTGTGTTTGGCAGAGGAATAAACTGGTCTATAGATGTGGTTTATTAAAATTTAGTTTACCCACTTCAAAAGCTGGTAAACAAACCCCAGGTCTCTTGCTTCTCATTTCAATCTTTCACCAGAAGCCCATTCTAAGTTACTGTAATTTCAGTTGTAGTGGCTTTTTCTAGGATGCAACCTAATCACAGTACTGTGTATGAGGAACTTTTTGTTACTGTTTACCTCTGTTTAATGATCTGTTTTTGTGAAGACAAAGCACATTTCTGAGGATTGAAATCAGAAAATGATGATGGGCAAGTGTATGAGGGTAAGTCAGTACGAATCAATCAGATAGGAATTAGAGGATGCCTCATGAATTATCAGCAGTATTTATTTTGGTTTGCTTTGCTTGCTACTGACTTTGTTTAAAGGCCTCTCAGTCCTACCCAGCAACAGATTTTTTTGGCTTTTTATTAAGGTCAGAGGGGCTACAACTGCAGATGCCTCTCTCAAGTGACCCTGTTTCTACAGCAGATCAAAACTGTCCAGCTCTTCTTTTTTGATGCTGTAATGTGGCTTGGCATGTCAAGATACTGAGCAATTCAGGAGCTGTTGTTCTGTCTTTGCAATGGAAGCATATTCTCCTGGGGGGGTGGGGGGAACAAACCTAAATTTAGCTCTGCATTAATATTGTGGGAATAGCAAAGGCTTTTGGTGTTTCAAATGGACGTGTAAATAACAGTATATTTTTATTCATCAGGTGTTCGTCCTCATTTTTCAGAAGTAATATTTAAAAAGTTTATATGGTCTTTAAAAGATTTTTTTTTAGCTCAGAAACTTCCACCAAATGCAGGAGTGAAGAGCAAAGTTTAGATGCTTTCCTTTGGGAACATGGAATGGGTTTGATCCCTTTCCATCCACACCTAAGAGCCAGGCTTTCCTTTCCTCTCTCACCTTGTTATAATATATGTAATAATGATCTACTGTTGTGAGCTGATAATTTGCAGCTGCAAAGTTTCAGATATTGTTGGCAAATAAATGCCTTTGAAATCTTCAAAATAATTAAAATAAAGGGAGAATAAGAAACCCTGCTCGGGTTCCACTTATCTTTCTCACTTTAATTTTACATGCAGATTCTAATCTGAAAAATGTGAATTTCACTACTTTTAAAGAAAACTTCATGAGTTCCTATGATATTGTTCTTGTACATGAATTGTGTGTAAGTGTTTAGGGGGCTTAGATTTATGGAAGTAGAAATCCTGCCCCAGTAATTGTAAAGCAGAAGGGTACAATTCCATTTTAGTCATGAGCTAATCTTCAGATAATTCCCTTAAAAGCAGAAGCAGACTCTCAAAACCTGATGAGCCCGTGGGCATCCAATTTTTGTTTTCCTCTTTTGCATTTTCCTTCTCACATTGACATTTTCTTTCTTATATACCAATGAAGTAAATTAGGATATAGATTGAGCTCACTTTTCAGCCAAGGGATCCCCTGGTTGGATTTTTTCCTGAGAAAGCTACCCAAGGACACAGTATAATCTGATAATATTCTGGGATGGCATTAAAAGGGACAATTGCCAAGAGAATGTCAGTTCTTTGGGCTTTCTCACCATCTGAAAAGAAATGGAATAAGAGCAGACTCCAGCCTGTAATCGTCTGACAAGTGGGACTGGGGTTGGAATAAAGGACACAGAACAAAGGTGTCAAAGGGAAGCTCAGCTGGCTGAGGAGCTCAGCACGGTGCAGCCAGGGCCAAATGCAGCAGGATGCTCTGCAGCTCGTGTGTGGCTCTGCACGTGTTCAGCTCCTGGCAGGACTGCAGTTATGCTGAAGAAAAAATTCTTGCCAAAGCTGCCAGAATACCTTCAGAAGTTAAAGCATGTAATATGCTGTTTTATTACTAAAACAGGATAAATGTACAATGTAAATAGAACATGAGCCATTAACACTTGGAATGCTCTGTTCTGTACTGTCTGCTGATATCACTTGTGCAGCATGCAGGAACCTGAATTACATTAGGTTTCCCCTGATAGTTACATGAATTAGTCATGATGTTTTCAGGATGAAAAGTTAGATAGCTATTATGTGAAAAACAGTGGGAAATCTTTTATGTGCCCATTGCTTGGCATTCAGGTGGATCAGATAAACGGATTTGTACAGCAGCAATGGCTTCTGGAAACGGGCTGTGACATTGTCTATGGGCTATGAATGATGCAGACCTTGAAAAGCAGGTTGGATTATAAAGCAGTGGATAAAAATTATGTTGCTGAAATATGGTCTATTAATATTGACACACAGCAAGAACAAATGCCACTGTTAAACTGCATGTTTGATAAGCTTTCCACCGGACAACCCTATTTGTTTTCCAGAGCCAAACCAGCATTGGATAGTGTGTGCACACAATAGGTCTGGACAGAATCAAATGCGTGTCACAAAATATTTTCTTTGACAATGCTAATTAATTATTATAATTCATCGTTATCTAAATTGTTAAATTCAATACTCCACCGTATCCTTTTGTTTCTTTGTTGCTCAGACATAATACAAATAGGAAGAGTTAATTACCACATGCAACAACAGAGGCGAATTTCATTGCCTGCTTCACTTTGATTGAATCACCATTGTGGATTTTCAGCAATGGTGGAGAAAAGAAGGAAGCAAGAATTCTTTTGCAGTGAAGTTGCTTTTGGTGGTAGTTAGCATTTGTATTTCAAATAGTATCCTTTTGGCAGCTGGGCTCTATTATACTTGTTTTGCCTACACTAAGTATTACCTAATTGTGCAAACTGAAATCACATGCGTGCGCCAGCCCTGTGAGGGATCAGTGGGAATCCTTCAGGAGCACAGCACAACTTGACACAAGTAGAAGGATTGCATTTGTTTCTAAAATTACTTACTCCTCTAGATATGAGCACTTGGCTTGTTTCTTCAGTGCTCTGTTGATGGCCAGAGCTGCATCTGGTGGGTGAAAGGAAGTAATGCTCTCCTCAAGGGAATTCTGGAGAGATTAAGTGATGACTTAATTTATGCAAAGTCCTAAAACTCTGGTCTACTCTATCTTCTAAGATTTGGTGTAACTGATGTAAAATGTAGGATTTTTTTTTCTGCTGCTCTGAAATGATCTGACAAAATAGTACAGAGAGGTAAGATTTTGGGGGGTTATTTTGCCAGTAGAGGGCTGTGTTAAACTGGATAAAATACCTCCCTCTTGGACTCACATTTTCGGTGAGGAGCAGCTTAAAGCATATGGTTGTTTTCAACGGCAAAATAAGTAAATAATTAGATCTTTTAGAAGCTATTGAATCATTAATTATTTAAAATCAGAATCACATCACTTTTACAGTGCGAAGCAGTTCTGTGTCAGTCTAATCAGACTCAATTCTGGCCTTTAAAATATATCACATCTACCTGTTTTTTCTGAATTGTTCAAGATTGATAGATTCCTAATAAGTCATTAAACTGACGTGATATACAGCAGCAGCATGTGCTTTTGCTATAATGACACAAATAAGAAAAGAATTGTTTTTCAGAGGTACAATCACGTTTGTTTTTGATGTGGCCTATAAACTAGGACTCATTATTCAGGCTCTAGTGCTGCAGGAGTTGACCTTTGGCAAAATATTTTGTTATCCACAATCTTTTTATACAGGCCTTTTGTGAACTCTGCTCAGCTCTCATTTTGCTGATTGCATTTAAAGTCATTTATTGCACAGTGTTTGCCCTTCTAGCAGATGTTAAAGGATTCCCTACCTCCCCCTTAAAGGCTACTCCTCCGCAGCATCTAATTATAACCTACACAAAAGATTAACAGATGTTATAATTGTCTTTACTCATTGATTAAATAGTTTCTGCAT
Source organism: Rhabdornis inornatus (assembly GCA_013397075.1). Lineage (NCBI taxonomy): Eukaryota > Metazoa > Chordata > Aves > Passeriformes > Rhabdornithidae > Rhabdornis > Rhabdornis inornatus. The sequence continues at coordinate 608,181 of VWZS01011165.1, forward strand.
GATTTGCTCTCTCTTCCTCTCATTGCTGATTTGTGAGGTCTTTCTGGATGAGTCTCATGCATCTGCAATTTGTTAACAGTGCTGTCTTCAGTTTTTAACTTTTTGTGTTTGTGGTTCAGTTTGAGCAGGTTATTGCTATTCTGCTGGACAATGTGACAAATGTGTTAAAAGCAGGTGCATGAAAACTTGCTTTGATTGCACACCTTCCTGTTCTTCCTCTTCCTTTTAACCACTCAATCTAAAATATATGTAAAATGCAGACTCTTTTAATACATTTAAACTGGAGACTTGAGGGGTAAATGCTGAGAGCTGCTTAGCAGTGTTTTTGTCCCTATATTTCAGTTGCCACTTGCAGAAGAAATTAGTGGCCAAGAAAATCAGTTTAAGAAGAAAATTCCTAGGAGGAAATTTCTAGTAGGACTTTCCTAGTGGGACCATTAGAAAACTCTGGATTTTTTGGGGTTTTTTTGGTGGTTCATCTCTCACACTTTTTCACAAAATTAAGATTAATCTGTTCTTGAGCTAATTAATCTTGCCTGTGTTTTGTTCCCGTGTTGAGGTGAGGGCTCTGTTCTTGCATGGATCCACAGTCTTTCCCCTACAGCACAGCAGTGCCAAGCTTGGAAGCTGTTGTTTTATGTTATAAATCTTATAGCATCTTGAACAGGGCCAGACCAAACAATGTTTCTTCTCAGAGAGGTGAAACATCTTGCACGTGTATTTAAGCTGCTGGGGATTGATTCTACCAAAGTGTCCTTCCCTGTTGTTTGGATTCCGTACAAGGCTTTCCTACTTTTTCATTGACACAGATGTGAGTAAATGATAAGTCCACAAAAACTTCCATGATAGTCTTGGGAAGTTTCTCAGTTCTATGAAGCTGCATCTGTTTCAAGATGCTTTGCTCTGAATTAGTGTAACAAGAAAGAAAATTAATGGAAAATATTTTCTCACGTGTTCTCAGACAAAATCTCTGAATGAGTTAAAGAGAAACAGGTTAAAGGCTTGAGGCTTGAATTATGGGCTTGGTTATTCAAAAGCCATGAAGTACTGTGATGTTTCCCCAGCCCATCCCCCAAATCCTACTCAAACACAAAGCTGTTTCCTTGATTCCTAGCCAGAGAACCACCTCATTTTGAGGTTGGGCTCACCTTTTCCTGCCAAAAACATTTTAGCATATTTTACTACTGAAAATACTTGAGTTCTCCGTGGATGTCTGGGAATATTGATTCAATTAATGTTGGTTCATGCATATGTAGGACACCCTGCATGATTCTACTTTGTTGGCGCTGTGTCTGTTTTTCTCTTTACAGTGAACACCATATATGCTGCTGGCTGTGAGATTTTGCTAGAGAACCTACAGCACTTCGTTTTTCTTTGATTTTTAATGTTGGTACCTAACATATAATTCATGAGTTTTAATAGTGTGATTGATAATCTTTGTGGTGCACAAAAGCATTTGTCCAGGGACTCAAAACTGCTCTAGAAATGAAGGTACTTTGTGAGATTAGCAAAGAACACTGTATCCTCCTTGTTTTTAAATGACATCTCAGTGCCCCTGAATACTTTGAATTTATGAGCTGGGGGGAGCAGATTATAGATTCATAATAAGGAAATTCCAGGGTGCCAACTGTGCTTGCAAAGTGTATTTTAATCACACAGACACCTGTCCACTACCAACTTGTAATATTTCTTAGAGGTCACTGAGCAGCCAGCTGATGGAAATCACTTTTATTCAATATCAACCTCATCTGAGTTTGAAACAGTAATCTAGAGGTGAAATGCTAAAATCCTAATTATTAATAATCAGACCTGTCTAATCTCCATATTATGCTAGAGGTAAAAGTCCCAGCTTCTCTTTGTAGCTAGATATGAGAAACACTTTAGAAAATACTAAAAGTTCAACTAAGTCGTTAAGGATTTTTAATGTCTGCTGCTATGAAGGAAAGCGTTAAAGTGAAACCTGGTGTAATTTTAATAAACACTCTGTTATGTCACTGGCTGTTAGCTCTAACTTCTGAGACCAAGATCTTCATCTATATTTTGAGGTTGCACCAGTAAATGAAAGAGCACCAAATGACTGACAAGGGTAGCACAATCTACAAGGCCTCAGGCTGGCTGTTCTCCTTGTCTCTCTGCTTGAGAATCTGTAGACTTGTCTAGGATTTAATGATATGCTTTCCTAAAACTAGTAAATTCCTTCCCTTAAGCTGCAATTCTGTCCTGGTGTTATTGACTGGGAATGCATCCTGATGTTCATGGCAAACCAGTTCTGTCATTTATATGTACCAATTTATCTTTAATCAAGTGAACTGCTTTTCTTTTTGATTACCAGAAAATTCTCCTGTCACAAGAAAAAGCTTTAGTAAGACATTGCCAAGAATTTAGCACCAAGATGATAGTTTTGGGTGCAATTCTGGCAGCAGAATGGTTTGTAAGGTACACAGCCACACACAGTGCACTACAAACCCTAGGCAGGGTTTTCCTTGCTCCTGGCAGGGAGCAAATCTTGCTGATGGGTCCTGTCTCCCCAGTAAAGCACTGAAATGTCACTTTTACCCACTGGCTGTTTTCTGTGTGAAAACAAGTTATGCTTTACCTATTTTACTTATTCCTTTTTACCAGAATTTCAGGTTTGGATGCCATGTGTCACTGAGGATTCTGAGCTTGGATGCAGAGTTCAAGAGGGTATGACTCTGGGAGGCATAACTGAGATCCCTCCTGAGGTCTCTGACTTAAGCAGCACCAGTTGAGGGTAGATCCCTTCAGCTCCTGCCATGCTCAGCTTGGATGTGGTGGCTCAGCCAGGTGTGGGCAAAGCAGAGGTGGAGATTTTGCAGACAGGATCCTCATCCAAGAAGGTGGGGAAGGATGTGAAACTTTGTGTTGAAGGCACGCCCTTAAGCAAGAAGTCCCATGAAGTTCCTACCTGTCTGCTTCTTTTCTTTTCCCTTTCCTGAAGACCCATTCAGAGTTTTTCTTCTCTGCAGTAGCTGCAGGTAATATTACTGTGTGCCAGCAAGGAAAATCCAAGGTGAACAGCACTAAAGACTGCAGCAACCTGCTTAATTTCCCCACTATTAAAGAAAAAAGGAGCCTGCTCTAATTTTTTTTTTTTTTTTAATATTTCTTTAATGCTTCCTAGTCTCCCTGCAGGGAAGATAGGTTTAAATCTCTGGAGGGACTAGAGGATATCTGTCTCAGCTATATACCTGCTTTTGGTGGCAGAATCTTTTCTTTGGCTTTAATTCAATTCCAGCTGAATTTCTCCCATCAAATTAATTTTGACAGACCAGCAAAGACGTCAATGAAAACTGAGTGTCTTCCATGGCACAGCACAGAGTTTGGAGAGAGGATTATTCCCCTGAGTTTACAGTGATGTGCACATCTGGTAGATAGAGAAGAGTAATGACACAGAGAAGCAACACTAATAGAAAATTTCACTATTAAAGTCTTTGACAAAGAGGATTTATTCAGTACATGACACTTTTATATTAGTACCTTCATAGGGCAGTGGAGAAACTGAGACAGGACAAGTCAGTGAATCACCTAAATCTCTAACTCAAAATGAGGAAACATGTAGGGTTTACCTGAAATGAACCAAGTAGATCTTTTTCTTCCTTGCTTATGCTCAAAACTCTTTTTTTTCCCAATGCACCCTGAATTAATAAAACTTATGTAGAAAAAAAAAAATCTCTTAAAGGTTATATTTAGTCTTGAAATTCACTTTCAAATTCACAATGGATCATTTAGAACACAAAGTGTATTAACACTTTTCCCTTCTGTACTAATACTTTTTATTCCTCAGCTGTATTTTGAGTTAAATAGTAATATTGAATAACTTTGGTTATTGCAAGTCTGGAGAAGTGCATAAACTATACACTTGAAGGCTTTATTTAAATCTGCATAATATTCCTTCCAAGAAATAATCTAGGTAAAAATTATCCACTTTGAGTCATTACATAAATTCTATAGGAAAAAATGGGTGAAAAATTTGGTGCCAACCCAACTGTTGTTTCTACAAGCAAAGACATCTTTCAGATTTTAGTGAATAACTGACTTATGAATTGCCAGTAGTTCTGTTTTGGTTGGAGTTTTTATTTTGTTTGTTTGTTTTGTTTTTTCTTTTGTGGTTGAACTGTTTTTACTTTGCATTCAAAATGGACAGATGCTTGAGAGAGAGATGAAGGAACTCTGATAGTATAGCTCCTTTCTTTCTGGATAGTACTGTATCCATAATCCCAAAGTGTTGGATTATTATCTGTGATGGCAGTCTATGTTCACTGACATTTCCCTTGGTAGAACTGCACAGAGGTGAGTGAAAGACTGAGAGAATGATGTAAAACACAGAAGAGCTATGAACCTTTTAAGTAGGAAATTTGTTATTATTTTTTTAAATTTGCATTTTCATTACACTTCTGGAAGATGGAGAAATTAGAAATCAGTGTGTGACAAACAGTCTTCACACTGAGGAACTGGAATAAGCACTGCCAGCAGCTGACGGCATGGGGAGGAAGGAAAAGCAAAAGCTTTTAATTGTCTCTAATGTGGATGAATTACAGCAAAGTACAGAGATGCTGAGAAGAAAGGCAGAGCAGGCTCTTTTCTGCCTCATCAGGGTTGTTGGACATCTCACTGCAGGCAGCATTCTCACTTTCAGTTTTTTTATACATCATCCTGCCTTATTTTTTCATATGGCAAGTGTTCCTTTGATTCTCTGCATTGGATTTCACTTAAGTAATTTCTTCAGATACTCAGCATCATTTCCCCCTCTTTATTCCTTTTCAGCTTACTGTCAATAAACCTAATCAATTTCTCGCTGTCTCAGTGTTAGAATGTGTCCCTCAAACTTGTGTGGATGGTCATTCCTTGACATTTTAGTCTCCTCTTTGTCATTGTTTAAAGCTGCTGTGAAGGGACTGGTTAATCGTTCCCAAGTCAATACTTTAATCATCTTTGCTGCAACTGTATGATTTCCATAAAATGTGTGTCTATCCTTTTGGCCCAGACTGAATTCAGCAATAGAGATGAGATTGTTCTAGAATTGCAGGGATAAGAGATAGAGGGCTGTTTGGTATGCCAACAATGTGCTGTGTTCTGTCACCATTAAGAAAATATTCATGAAGAGAGAACATCATTCATTTTTAATGTTTCCGTGATAGTTTTTTTGGCCATAAGCTGAAGATGGAGTTTAATCAATGTGTATCAATTCCTTTCAATTTTATGGTCTTGATATCCCACAGTCTTACATGCTCTGCTGTGTAAGAATAAAGTGAACTTATATTGGCTGGGATATCTCCCCGGAGTTTTTCTCTATGTATTCTCCTCAATGTATAGGGAATACATCCCACAAAAAAACCTGAAGGTGGTAGAGCTGAGTTGTACCCTGTCACCTTTCTGCTGTGACCATGAAGTGCAGACACTGCTGAAATGTTCATGAGAGTTGGAGCTGAGTTCTTTAGGTCATCCTTAGATGATGTTAGGTCAGCTGAAATGAGAGTGGACTTGTAACTTCTCTAAAGACTGAAAAGGTGGGGAACCAGCTGAAGGATTTCAGTGCCCATCCTTATAGGAGTTAAATTACTTCTGGCACGTCCAAATTCTGCTCTGGTACCACATCTCGTGTGTCTTGTCCACAGCAGTGAACAGAGGTGACTGCAGGGTCCAAGGAGCTGTATCTATAGCTGCACAGATTTACAGAGCTCTGAAGGCATTTGCACAGAAAAATAAGTAATACATGAATATTTTCTGATAGAAATATGCATGGTGTTCTGTGCAGCACCTGGAGCTGCTCAGCTGACTGAGGCTGTGTGCTCTTGCTTTGCTCCCTGCTAGTCTATCCCTTCAAATCAGGGACTCAGTTCTGCTTTGGCTGGAAGAGATCAGTGCTGTCTTTCCCTCTTGTTCTTCCCCAGGGTGGACTTTAGTCATGGTGGGGTGGAGGAGATATTTTCACGTTATGTGAATAGAGGAGTGGAGCCCTTTCTCAGCTGTCCCCTTCCCAGGTCATGGAGGGATGACATGAATTTCACTGTACATTATCTTCCCTTATTTTTCACAGGACAGAATGGGATTATGAGCTTGATTCAGCTTCTTTTCTTGGCTGTTATTGAGCTAATACCTTCATCATGAGGTTATTGCCTGTAATGTAAGGACAGCCTCTGGCCCACTGGGAGTGTCTGTACAGCAAGGTGAAATATGAGACACTGTGTTACAACCCACAAAGCCCCAGATTCATTAGGAACAAATTCTGCAGCCTAGACACTGACATTTCCCTCTGATGCAAATGACTTTGGTTATCTAAGGATGCACAGAGCTGGATGCTGAACATGCTATTAGTAACTAAGGAAACATTTTTACTTACTTTATATTGGGAGTTTTCCTTTGAACCATGTGAACATTTTGAAGTGTTACCTAGTGATCTGAGGAGTAAAACCAGATGTCTGGACACCATGCTAAGATGGTTTAATAATTCCTCATATCCACTGAGCTGGAATACCACAGTAAATAAATGATCTTTCATTCGTTTAATCTCTACTGGCAAGGAGGACCAAAAGGAGTTACATTTATTTGGGATACTGTGACCATTGCAGACATGACCATCTCTTTTAGCAGTGCAGGTGGAAGGGGTGGAGTGCACACAGTGAAGCAATGATTTTTAGTGGTCTCTCCGGACTATAATTACAACAGATGGGCAGGCAAAAGAGATGCTGACTGAAATGCATCTGCCTCAGAGAGGGAGGGATCTTTTAGGCACATTTCAAAAGCTCCTAGTTCTGGTTTCAAAAACTGAATTGGCAATCCACCATTGCTTGCAACAGAGACCCTGATACAGATCTCACATGTAGGTCTGAAATTCTTGGACTTTCTTGATTAGTGCCTTGATTTATACCAATGAAAGAAAAATGAGAAGAAAACACAAATCAAATTGAGCAAAACATAGAGAACTTGTGTTATAAATTCTTTCCTCCAGTTGTCTATCAAACTGATTCAGATGCTGGATTTAATTGCATTTTTTTTTCTGAATATTGGAACATATTAGATGAACTGGATGTCCCTGCCTCTGAAGAAGACTTCTAATTCAGTGATGAGATTTTATGAGATTTTTGTTGGTTCTCTGCTGCCAGCCAGCCACCTTACCGTGAGAAATAACTGGCCCTATTAATGATGTACTAGGTTAGAGGTTGTATCTAGTTGATGCCAGAGGAGCCTTTATTGGGATATAAATGGGGCATTTGCTTTTGAACCTTGAAATCACCACATAACCCTGTAGGTCTGTGAACAGTAACAGTGAAATTTCCTCAGGTCCTGGAGTTCAGCTTCTGCAGGTGGCTGGAGCTGCCTATTTCTGACTGAGCTCAGCTGTGGTTCCCAAGGGAGACAAATGTGTGTAGAATCCCTCAGAGGCAGCTGCTGTGGTGTTCAGAACATGCCTTTTGCAGATTAACAGCCTTGCCTTGCTGAAAGAGGCTCCGTGACTAAGGGAGTCCATGTTTACCACATAATAACCTATTTCATATAATTTATAATAGTATTTGGTAATAAGTAACATATAATAGTAGGTGGTTAGAAACTGAGCCAAAAAATGGGAGCTTTGGATCTAATGTTTCCTTCAGCCTGAATAACCTCAGTCATGCTTGGATATCTCTTTCTTTGTTACAGGTCTAACATGTTCTGAAGGATTTGATTTCAGTGCAGAAGCTAAGGATACAGAAACACCATTGTCATAATCTGTTTTTTATTGATGATAACACTATAATATACCCTTTTTCTTCCCATGCTGCCCTGACTGCAGATTAATGCATTCTGTCTGCTTATCTTTCATCATTTTTGTCTTGATAATTTTATTGCATAATATGAATGCTTCATATGTCCCATAAAAGCAAACAGAGGAGGGTAATCCTTTGACCTTTCAACATTCTTTGGTGTAATTTACTGGCGATTCTTTCCTCCCTGAGGCATGGCCCTGAAATACTATGATAAAAATGGACAGCCAATCCAAATAGAAAACACTGAAAAGGTTAAAGCTTTGATTATGTTAGTCTATAAATGTTCATAGTCTTCTTTTTTTTTTTTTCTGCCAGAAAGAAAATGAGAGCTGAAAATGGCATTGGATGAATCATGCTTATTACAGAATACGGAAATGATATTGGTTCAACCCGTTCTTCTTAATGCTGAAAGAATATAATCTTGTGCCCTCTCATTTTATGTCACTGCAACCTACCTTATCCTCTTAAATGAATGCATGCATCCATTTAATTAACCTGGTGAGATACTGAGATATAAATCTTTTAAATGCTTCTCATGCAATTCATCTTGACAGCTGTCGTAGCAATAACATCTTTAATGCCATATTCTTTATTTTCTGATGTATTGAAATTCCTGGTATTATTTTGAGCACACTGATAGGTTTGCTGGATTTAAGCCCTTAATCTTAACTTGTTTAAATCCTAGGAGCAAACTGTAAAGCTATAGAAAGCTTTACTGGTTGTTTAGTTTGCTGAATAAATGGAGGATTACCTTGCATGAAGAAAGCATAAATACGTTTTGAAAACTGTGGCTGAAACAGGGTAGAATTTAGAGCTGGGATGCTTTATTTCAAATGCTGTGTTTCTAGAACATTCTACTTAGAGTCTCTACCTTGCTGGCAAGTGATCAGAAATTGCATGAGACCATCTTATGTGCTCTAGTGGTTCCTTTCTGAGGGATGGAATAAGCGCAGGAGAGATCTGCAGCATTTGGCTCTCAAATGAGTCAACCCTTTGTAGACTGCTGTGTGTCAATGTCATTGTACTTCATTAAAATCACAAAAAATCAAAGAATCATGGGATAGTTAGGGTTGGAAGGGACCTGTGGAGATCATCAAGTCCAACAATCTGTAAAGGTAGGGTGAAAGATGAGGAGGTTCCTTGTCTAGCTCTGGCCCTTCCCACACTTCTTTGTGGGGGCTACTTTATCATGGCCTGGTATATAATGGGCAGAGAGTGGTAGGACAAGGGGGAATGATTTTAAACTAAAAGAAGAGACACTTGGGTAGAAATTCTTTACTCAGAGGGTGGTGAGGCACAGGTTGTCCAGATAAGCTGTGGATGCCCCATCCCTGACAGTATTTGAGGCCAGGTTGGATGGGGCTTAAATCAACTTGGTCTAATTGGGTGGCATCCTTACATGTGGTGTCGGGGGTCAGAAGAAGGTGATCTTTATGGCCCATTTCAACCCAAGCCATTCTGTGATTCTATGACCGTTGGAAAGTTTTCAGTCAGAAATATAGGACCACTAAATAACACAAAATAACTTGCAGGGCACAGTTGACTCTGGCATTGACTGTACAGTTCCAATAAACTTTGTAACAGCTTTAGAGATCGTAAGAAATTTGGGGTGTATGAAAATTAATTATTCCACAGGAAAACAACAACAAAAAGAAAAACTAGAAAAGAATTTATTCTGCCCAGATATTTCAGAACCACTTGACATATATTTTAATGCAACTTTCCAAAGCCAGTCACTATCTAGGTGTATAGGCAGAATGGTACAGCAGTACTGCGTTTGCTGTCTTGTAATTCCCATAATATTCTAGTCATCTGAGCATTTTAGCTTCCTGCATTGGAATTTTTCTAATTTAATTAACTCATTAATGCTGGCACATGGCACATTCTCCTTCCCTGTCTGCAAAAATGCAGTTTGCTAATCTAAATAGCAACCTAATCCAGTGGGTGTGAGTGCATGACATGTACATTAGTGCTAATGAACTGCTGACCAGCCTCAGCAAATACCTGGCAGTATTTGGCATTAGGCAGGGCCTGCCCACAGTGCTGCTTCGAAATACACTGGGGCAAAACAAAAAGCATTTAGCTAAGTGTCAGGTTGCAGAAGTGCTGACATTGTTGCACTTTTCTATTTCCCAAGTGTTGAGTTTTGACACGCCAACTCAAGGGAGAATTTAGGAATTATTTTTCTACTTTGTCACTTAAAGTCATGGCCAAGCTAAATACCACAATGGGGAGAGATAAGGGTGTGGAAATGAAACCATGTTCACGGTTGCCTTTTAATGACTAGGCAAAATGGTTTGAATACTCTGCCATTAAGGGAAGAAAAAATGCAAACCCCCAAAAAAACCCAAGGGAAATAATCCAGTTCATTAGTGCAAACCTATTATATCTTTACTGGCCTGTGCCTAGCAAGATAAATGTAGTGATTTTATAGAGCTGGACATTGATCTGTTAAACAAACATCAACTCTTTAATTCTGGAATCTTTTTTTTTCTTCTAGTTCTCTCTAGGGGAGGCCCTGATAAACTGTACTTACTATACTTTCCCAGCAAAGACCACAACAAAAGCCAGTGTATGCACATTGGTGTTAACACCAGAGCTGGCAAAAGAAACCCAGCTGCAAAATGACACTCAATTCAATTAGGTTCCTAGGAAACTGAAACAGTCCACAGATTGGTAATGAGATATAAAATTCTTCACCTTTAGGTCACCTGTTCATTCTTACTAACGTTTGCATTGATGATAATCTTTACTTTCTCATTGCTACTTCCTGACCTATGCCAGTGATATTACTTTCCTCCTCCTCTCTTTGCTGAGGTATAATACCGGTTCTGGTTGTCTTCTCTGTCTTAAAACCTGGCTGTCAAGCAAGCAGGGCTAACAGTAGAAAAAGCATTTAAAGGTGATCACTGTATAACTCCAGCCTTATTCTGTTACCCAACAGTTATATTTCCACAAACCACAAATCCTCTCCTCTTGTTAACACCTGGGGAAGACAAGCTGGCTGCTGGGAGGGAATACCTTGCTGCCCCACGGGTGTTTTGCCTTCTGGCAGCATTAAGTTGTGCAAAGCCAAAAGGGGGGGGCTGCATTGTATCTACCCTGAATTTAAACAAAAGGATGCTGTTTGCAGAGCCGTCATTTTTGTCATGTGTCATAACTGTTAAATTTATACATGTGTGTGAGAAAAATATAGTCCATTTCCAGTTACCAAACAGATATACTGTGCTGGTTCCCAGTGGCATATGTTGGCATAACTGTTGAAATGTGACTGCAGTTTCAAGATGCCTGAAAATATCTTGGATGCCTATCTGAGGAATATGATGTTGTACATTTTCATCAGCTAAGGCAATATACATCAATCATCCTTTGTTACTACTAGAAATGAAGAGGGTATTATAATCCAAGAAATTTCTTGCATAGATTTTATAGAGTGCTTTTCTATGTTAATCACACCATTTCTCCAGGGCATACTTTTCAAGCCATCTCCTGAAATAATGAACATTCTTGTACTGAGTACTAAAAATACTGCACTTTAGGATATACAATCAAGCTGATGCCTCTGGCTTGCTGGCTTCCTGAGCAGTGAGGGTAATACCCTATTGAAGCAAGATCACACTTGGGTCTTCCTCTGAGAGGCTTTTCTTTCTTTTGTCTGTACAAAACCTTCTGCCCTGAGCTCAGTACAAACCTGAGAATACATTGGGCAAACATCTGGGACCTGCATTCTCTTAGACTGATCCTCATACGCTTCTTGGGGATACAGCCTTCATTACTGAATGCCTGCTCCCATATACTCAACATAGATGAACTCTATAGTCCCTTAGGGAAGAGTCCTACAGCAGAAACGTTTCCTGCAGCTCAAAGAACTAGAAGATTAGCCCCCAAAGACTTGGAAATATACGTGTGAGTGCACTACGGATGAAAACACCATAAATCAGATGTGACTTTGCAATAGTTCACAGTTCCACCCAGTTAAATGGGATCATCAGGGTCTGAGTGCTAATCACTGGGGTCTTTGCTGTAAAAATATTGACAAGCAAATTGGTCAGGGAAGGCAGGTAAATTTCTAGTCTGTTCTCTTGGTAACACAAAAATAATATTTCTGATGATTGGGCAAACTGGTTCTCAGCGCTTTTGTGTTCCAAGACTGTTCCATCTGGACATCTGTTCTCCTCTGCTGAGCTTCCCAGTGGACGTGTTAGCTCCATTTTGAATTTTTGTTAGTCTTTTTTGGTCTCAGAGGAAGAGAGATTTTCTTGGGAGGGTCATTTTTTCTTTGTGACAAGCAGTATGATGCACAAAAATGACCATTCCAAGATGGAAACTTGTTCTGTTTTTCTTAACTGTTTTTCTCTGAGGATCATTTTTCTTTAAAGGCCTCCTGAGATGGGTACTTTGAGATATTACCATGTGTTGGTACAGGTGATGTATTGTATTATCTTGTCTGATAATTACCTGTGATTCAAAACTTTGTGTGCCTAGCCTTAGGTGGTTAACTCTTCAGAGAGATGTGTGACAGCCTGCTAAAGGTAATGAGCAGAGGTGGGAGCTCCCATGGTGTGTGGGGGAAGGAGTGGAGCCAGCAGGTCTGGAGTTGCTGCACCGGTACATGAGTAGGTCCTTGTGCTGTGCTAGGTATGGCTACAGTAAATCCACTTCAAGTGCCCAGGGCACCATATAAACTACAGGAATAATTAATAATAATCGTTCCTGTTTTTACTTCTAAACTAGAGTTTGGGGTGGTTCCACCAAATACCTGCAGACAGAAACTTCAGGCACTTAACTCATATTAAGTACTTGACCTTCCATGGGGATTCCTGGCTCCAGCTGTAGCTCTCACTAGCTCATTCCTGAGTGGTTCTGTGCTCAACAAAGGCTCCCTTGGTGGAAATCATGCTCTCCAGGCATGATGCATGCTCAGGAGAATGTTATAATGATTACATAATGTAGTTTGCTAATTTCTGGCATAATCACACACACAGTGTAATACATGCTGCTGTGTTTATTTAAATCTGTTGTGGTGTTTCTTTCACTTGCTAATCAGGAAACAATAGGAATTATGTGATATCACACCATTGAGATTCCTTACTGGCTGAATTAAATAGCATGTGTCGTTTTAGGGTTGGAACTACAAAAAAAGCATGCAAGGGCTTACAGGTAAACCTGAAGAAAACCCCACAAGGCAGCAATGAGCACAGTGCAATAACAGATTTTCCTGCCATTGTAGGTACCTACTCTCAGAAGTTAACTTTTATGTGTTTGGGAGAAAATGGCCTGAATTCTGGTCTTGCATGAGTATAAGCCAAAAGTACAAAAGAAGGGCAGGAACCACCAGGTGCTGTTGAATAGCACGCTGGATTCAGCACTGCATGGTTTGGTAGCTGGAGCACTCACAGCTTCCCTATGGGAAGTGCTTTAGAAGAGCAGTCCCAGTGTGATGCCCACACTGCACACCATGACCCCAGTGTGCCTCTGGGAGCCCTCTAGATTCCAGCTGGCTTCAGCAGCTGGGCCTGGGGCATCCTGCTCTCCTTGCAGTGCTTGGCCCACATTCAGGCTCCTGTGTGCCCTCCTGGCAGAGCATTTGGCGTCAGCTTGAGGAAAAAGCTGTGAAGGTTTTATCCGCTTGATATCCCTGCAGCGACAGATGGGATCGTTCACAGGTGCGTGAGAAGTCAGGTCTATCCACAGGCATGCAAACGTGTCTGGAGGGCACGTGCAAGGCTGCTTTTGGAAATGCCAGCTGTGCTACCCTACAGCAGAGCTATTTGTGCATCACCTGGCTGTGTGTGAACCAAGGTCATGTTCACAACAAGCAAAAAGGATCAGAAACACACAGATCTTCTTTTGCCAAGTCCTCTTTTTCAGTCAATGGAACTATGATACAGTAAATTCAGTCACTATGAGATGCAAGAGAACTTGTGTGCATGGATATCAGTATATGAGTATATCTGCCTGTCTTAATTTAGACCACGTTCTGATTTCTGTTATCATTCTACTACTTTCCGTAAATCCTGAATAAATTTGTTAACTTTGCCTATATTCCTGTATCACAAATGATATCTTAAAATACAAGCTGAAACTTTCAGATACATATAGCAATAAGAACACTTAGGAAGAGGACTGGTAGTTGTTACTTGTAAGCTGTGGCTTGGCTTTAGTAGAAACCACTGGCCAGGAATTACCAAACCCTACAAAACTGGAAAGATTATTTCCCACTGTGGTAGCTTTATGGGCTGAACTCCCTGGCTGTTCTGTACAGGCAGTGGGACTACCTGATTATTCAGCAGAATCTTCAACCTTAAAAACTTAAGCAAAGTGCTGAGGGCATTGGTCTCTCGTTAAGGGTAATGGGAGTTGAAAGCTTTTAGAACTCTTCAGGATTAGGTCCAAAATTTGTACATCACAGTAGCAGCACAGATGTGCCAACAAGCAGGGCTTACTGAGTGCAATTAATGTGAAACAAACGCAGTGGGCGGTGGGAGTGTTTCCCTCCCACTGCCCAGCCTCAGGTAATTCATTTGCTCTGCAAATTCAGCTCCCAGCCCAGTTCAAAAGACTGTGGAAACATGGGTGTATTGCTAAAGACAGTTGTAGCAGATTTTTTTTTTTTTTTCTTCTTCCTTTGAGAAGTGACCCAAACATATTGGTAGTATTTCTGTTTGGAGAGTTTAGATTTTTTGGCACAGAAAATTTGTTCCTGGAACACAGCCTACTAGAAACACAAAGTTATTAGCTGTTGGGTTATTGCAAAGTTAATGATGAAAGACAGTAACAGTTAAGTAGGATATTGAAATAAGCATTTAAATATTTTACTTTTTTTTTCCCCCCCAGTGATGCTGAAATCAGCCTGACATTTCCAGTCAATCAAAAAGAAAACAACCTCAGCTATGGAGAGAAAAAGACAGCTACAGAAAAGGGAATTTGGGAAGAGGCTTTCTCTGGACAGCAGTCTTGTGGTAAGAATGAATATTTACTGAATATATCTTGTTATAAAAATTAAGTTTTTAAGAGGCAATACTCATAATCATGTATATTTTAAAGGTGTTTATCTCTTCATCACAATATCACAACATTTTGTGATTATTCAGATTCTCCAGCAAAAAAGTACTGGAGGAATTTTACAACATTCTAGGTAGAAACTTGTCATCATATAGAAACACATCCCTGAATTCATTGAATTTGCACAAGGAAAGAGTCCAGACAATTATAACAGATTTGTTATTAAAATACTGCTCAGCTTCTGTGGGATCATCCTACCTTGCTTCATACTTAGCATATGCGGGCTGTAAGTAGTTGAGGTCCTCTGTCAGAAAAGTTTATCAGGATATCAGCAAAAATGTGTTCATCATACTGAATCTATAAACTACTCTCATATCTACTGAAAGAGAAGCATAAATGCCACATGCTGTAAAACAATTGTTTTGCTGTATCTAGGACTTAAATTCATTGGAGATTGTATTCTAGATTTATTTTTAGTTAATATTTTCAAAGGATGACTGAAACAAACAAGAAGTTTATAGAGCTGTATTATAGATACCTGACCAGAAAATGCTCATAGATGTGGAAGAGTTTTATACGAGGATAAAAGTGCCTGTGTCAGGTATTTAGCATGACAATCTATGAATACTGAAACAGGCAAAGCTGAGAGATCCGAGGAAACCAGTGCCATCTCTTTGGCACTCATGGAGGTAGTGATTGTGGGACCCCAAAGCCCTTCTGCCTGCAATGCCACACCTGTGCTAACCCCATCACCCAAATTTTACACATTATTACAACTATGTAGTTTCCTTCATCTTATGCTAAATTGTGCTTTGGGCTTTTTTTCCCCCAAAATATAAAGCCCACTGACATGCTAATAGCAGTGAACATATTCTCAGCATGTTTCAGTCTATCCATTGATGCTCTTCAATCACCTGCTGTGTTCTTTACTGGGGTCAGAAGAGCAGTCCCACCCTCCCATGGGTCCACCCCTTTAAGGACTCTGCTCTCCTCCCTCGGGCCTTAGCTACAAGGCACATCTCAGGTAATGTCAGCTGGCTAGTGAAGAAATGTGCAGAGAATGTTTAAAAAGGGGTCTGTCCTTTTCTTGGCACCATTTCTTATGCTGATGAACTACATCCCTTTGTTTTGAAAAATATAATTAATTGGAGAGAAATGAAAGTAGTGAAGAATAGTGAATTCTCTCCCAGACTCTGAGCTGCTCAGAACCCTAAGGAAGATCTGATTAAGCTGCCCCTGTTCAGGCCATGCAGCTCAGGGCTCTGATACTGAGATGTGATTGTTTTCAGGTTGTTCAGCTTGCAACAAAACCTGCTCTCTCAGCTTGCACGCATTCAGCAGGTCAGGTCATGCTCCCAACACTTTAAAACTCTTTCTAGCTTGTGGGTAGAGAAAGAAGGTTTGGTATGAACTCAAAACTTTATGTAATACACCCGGAGACAGACAAAATCTGAAAGGTTTTGTAGGCTCAGAAGTATGTTTAGTCCCAGGGCCTAAACCTCTGTGATTAGTTCTAGGCGTATACAGCCCCAAAACAGACTCCAGCCTAAATCCTGCAGCTAAAATGTACTGCTGTGATCCAAACAATTGACCACTGACTGTCAATATTTATCTGGAAGAAAGAATATTTGTAAAAACTGGATACTGAAAGCTAAGGGAAATGCTAGCAGTTGTGAATTTTGTATAAAGACATTACTTAATATGGCAAATCACTATTATTTTCCCCTAAATGTTCTCACTGATGTAATGGACTAGATTTAGCCTTTACTAAATGTATGAAGATATAAACTTTAATTTCTCTGAGGGGACTATAATGTGCTATGTGGATGGAAACAAGGAGCCAAATATTTCTGGCTTCCAGTCCCACCTAGTAGAAACTTGGATTTGATTTATAGCCAAGGTAGGGCACTTGGTCTAATTCTTCCCCTTCTCTGTGAGCAGGGGGAGAGTAGAGAGAGACATTTGCCAATGACACAGGAAATACTGTGTGTGTGACACTATCCAAAGTGCTTTGTGCTGTAATCAGTGCTATGTGCATATTGAAGCACTATAAGAACTTAATTGGAGGAGAAACAGAAACCATGCCTGTAT
Source organism: Rhabdornis inornatus (assembly GCA_013397075.1). Taxonomy (NCBI): domain Eukaryota; kingdom Metazoa; phylum Chordata; class Aves; order Passeriformes; family Rhabdornithidae; genus Rhabdornis; species Rhabdornis inornatus. The sequence goes on from VWZS01011165.1 coordinate 625,043, forward strand.
GGGATGGTGATGCTCTCTCCCTGCTTTTCAGTGAGGGGTAAGTAGGGTGGGAGATTGCACACAGCTGAAGTTAGTCTTTAAGCACTGGCTTGAGGTCAGCAAATTAGTGCCAACGTGTGGCAGCTGAAGTTCAGTGGCTGATCAATCCATATTGGTGTGAAGGTGTTGAAGGAAAAGAATATTGCAATACTTGAAAATTTTGTATGTATAAACCCATCATGCTGCCATCACCCAGTTGTAAAGCAGTAGCTGCTGCTATAGGTGGCATTTACAGGTTGTGTCACCTGTTGAGTTTCAGTGCACACATCCATTTGCTGTACTGGGTGTTACAGGTCTGTATCTTTGAAGCTTTTCACTCAGTCAAATATGTGTAACTAGATCTGACAGTGCCATCCATACATTTAATTAGAAACTTCTGAGTATTTTGTTGTCTTCTCCCAGCTATTATTTAATAACAAATTGGAATAGACATTCTGAGATTCTGCCTTCAGCAGCCTGGTAGTAAATCACGTGGGTGCCTTGTGACTCCATGAAATTGAACCTGGAAAAGCAAAGCCCTTTGTATTTTCCTTGCTGTCTCCCAAATTCCTATTCTAGCACACCTCCTCTTAATTGTTGCCTTCATATATGTCTGTCTTTACTCTTGTATCATCAAATTCTGTTTGAGCATCTTGCTTTAGTCCAGTCCCCTGCTTGTGTAAGTTCTTGGGTCTCTTGTCCTCTCTCTTGCCAAAGGTTTTGTGTTTAACCTCTCAGGCATTCAGGATTGGACACTGCTTGGGAAATCTGGCTTTGATTCTCTCAAATCCAGCTTCTCCTTGTTTGGTGGAGAGATTAAGCATTATCATGCCTCAGAAAGAATTCGAATTTCTGGGTGTTTAAAGAAAATGTGTTTGTGCTTTTGCACTCTGGACCATGAGACACGAATAGGCGTTTCTGATAACATTCCTTACCCTGCCTGGCTCTGCTGCTTTTCCCATCTGCATCAGATTGTAATCTTCTGGAATGTTTTTTTCCATGATTTAATCTACAAGTATTGCATAGTGTTGTTAAAAAAGCCAAAAAAGTTCCTCTTCCTTCCTCACCTCTTAGACTATAATATAGAAGCTATGAAGGTATTTTATGGAAGAGTGAGAAAAGAAAAGAGGTGTTTCTGAAGAAAAGACATGACTTCCATCTCCTTAGAATATGGATCTGGGCCTTCAAAATACAACCATAAATTTCATCAGTGTATTGTATTCAGTCCTTTATTTAAATCCTTAAATCCTTTAATTTTGGTTAAAGAGAACAGCTTTACAAAGTGTAAGAGTGTGAATATTTCATGGGTTTGATTTTCTTTTAATGAATATTTTTTTTCCTGTTGAATCTTACATTTAAGCATAACTAGTAGAAAATAGCTAGTGGAAGAAACAAGATAAAAACAGGAAGGAAAGGGATTTTTCTGTGTCCTTTATTCATTTCAAGTTGGAATATACAAAGAAAACTAATATGAAAATTCATAGTTAAATAAAAAATGTTCTTTGATAGAATTGAGGCACGTATTTTTTTTAATATTGGTAAAATGAAGATATAGGAGATGATTTCTTTGTTAATATTTACAATTCATTATTTGGTATGTGAGGGAGGTAGCCTAGACAGGCAATTATATTAAAAAGCCTCATGAAAGGATTGATTGTATTTCAGGTTTTCCCTACAAAAGTTCTTAAACAAAAAGAAAAATGGAAAAACCCCAAACCATAAATAGAACCGAAGCCAAACTTTTGAGTAATTTGTGTGGGATGAGGGGAGTGTTAGAACACATCACTGCCACCAGGGCCACATTGGCTACTCTATTCACTGGGGTATTCTTTGAAAATCATAAAAGCCCTATCCTTTGCCTGATCCAAACTGTCCAGTTGCCTCCCAGGCCCTTTTGATCAGGAAAAAGTCAATGTTTCAAGCTGTGCTCTTTATTTATATGGATAATTCCCAGCCTGACTACACACGTGGTTCACCCTTACAGCTGTGGTGGCATTTAGTTGGGGAGATTTGAGAACAGAATATCTTTTTGAAGAAGCCAGCATTTATCAAAGCAGAAGTTTTTGTTTTATTTAAAATGAGGCTCTTGCTTCTGAAAGCAAGTTGTGGTGAAGTGCTTCACTGGTGGCTGGTGAACTGTGCCCTGCTGCTTTCATTCTGGTCACACGCTCCTGTGGGGCTCTGTAGGATGGGCTTTAATGGCACCACTTTGTTGTAATAAGGGTAGAGTGTAATGTAATGAATTGCTCTGGGGCGTGGGAGGAGTACCTTCATCTGCCTGCAGCTGGATTGGTGGCATGGCAAAAGCACTGAGTTCACTTGGAGACTGCTGAGAAGTGTGCATGTGTTATCTGGGGCTGGGAGCCAAGAATTCAGGGGTTAAATCTGATATCTGTCACCTCTAATCAATTCCTAACTCGGTTTAATAAATTTCTAAATCAGTTTTCTCATTAACAAAACTCTGATTCAGTTTTCTTGTCAATAAACTGGGTGTTATAGTAATTTCTTACTTCACAAGTATTCCAGGAATAGTTGTTATTAGCGTGAGTCTGTGGCTGGCTTTGATATCTTCAGATGAAAGGTGTCACAGAGAACAAGATCTTGTAGCAGAGCTGTGAAAAGTGCTGCAGCAGCAAGGCAGGAGGGAAACCCTTCATGTATGGGGATTCAGTTCTGGGAATAGCCCTGACTATTTTTTTTTTTTTTTTGCTAGTTGCCTGTGGCATTCACAGTGTGTCTGACATCCCTGTGCAACATATTCCAGCATTTCAAAATGAAAAGTGGAATTAAAAATATTGCCTTGTCAGATGTCAGCTAATGCTCTAATTTTTGTAGCCTAAATACTTTTTTTCACCTAAAAAGCTGATGCCAAATGCTTTGGAGTCTGCAAATATTTTCAGTCCTCTCAAAACTTGCATTTTGATTTGTGTGCTAATTTATAATTCAGAATTTTGTTCAGCTGGGTACACCATCATAGAAAAGCCCTTGCCAAGGGTTTAATCTGGCACTGCAGAAGTACAGTTCAGCATTGGAGAATGCACGCAGAATGTGAGCCTCAAAGAGTTTTTAGTGTTTTTTTTTAGAGGCAAGATAAAGCTTCCCTAACATCCAGTGCATCCAAGGTGAGAGTAAGTAGAGGAGAACAGTTTAATAAAGGTGACAAATGTGGAATTTTGAAGTAGAAGACAGAATACAGGGAAGAACAGCAGTGAAGCACAGGTTGTGTTGCTAAGTGTAAAGGTGAAGGTTTGCACATTCCCGAGGAAAACCATAAGATATGGAATTGACATAAGGGCTCAGTAAACAGAATTCTAAGAAAAGTTTATTCATGGCATCACAGAGTGGTTTGGATTGGAACGGATCGTAAAGATTATCTTGTTCTAACCCCTCTGCATCTTCCTCATGGATGTATCACACGGAGTATCACACAATTCTGCAAATCTGTCATTTAGAGCATCTATTCCACAGACTGGGCAGATGAAGTGCTATAAACTGTCTGTGTAATAGGCAGTCCTGAAATGTGACTGGAACTTTGTAGAAAAAAAAATCCCACTGGAGTTTGAATGTGTAAAAGCTATCTAAACAGAAGGACAGATTCTGTTGTGCACACCCAGGGCCTTTAACATCTGGACTTTGAGAAAAGTGAGCTATCTATAAAAGTAGTGCCAAGAGCACAGACTACTCTGCATTTGCTTTTTTAATAAAGCAAAAATTGAGACAAGAGCTCTGATGTGTTAGGAAGAAGAAAAGAGCTGTCTGAATGTGTCAGTTTACAGCAGAAACTGCTGAGAGATGAGGAGAAAAGAGGAACCACTGATATGGGACAGCAGTGTTTAGGCTTGATATTAGCATACCAGTAATACTAATAATGTGGGGAATGGTGGTCTGCATGGATTTGAGGACATCACTTACCAACACGGTAGTACATCTAAGGTACTAGGAGTAGAATCTACATCAGCTTGGATAAAGAGCATATAGTCACTAGTTACACTAAGATAGAGATAATGGCACTTCTGTATAGCAGTGGTGGAGATGGCTGGTTTGGATTGCATTTGCAGGAGAAGGATTTGAAAATGAAGTGTGTAAAGCACTGGACATCCTGACAGCAGTTGGTTACTGTAAGTCTCATTTATAAATTCTGGAGCAGCCTGGCAACCCTTACATCAAAATTAAGAAACACAGGGCTGAGTTTAAAAGGACTCAGTGAACCCAGAGAACTATGTTAGAAGTGAGTGCTGAGTCCAACATGAAGAAATGGTTCTGTTAGGTACTGGTGCCACAGAAAGAACTGGAATTTGTGCCTGTGGTGATACAGACAGTGACCTCTTACTTTGATTAAAGCTTACACAAACAGAAACCAGTGATCCTTTTCTGGAACTGGAGATGTGGATAAACAGTGAGCAGTGGAGAGATGCTTGAAGAGAGACTAGAAATGAAAAGCTCAGAGCCCTGAAAGCACATAGTGCGTGGAGTATGTTGTTCCTGAGCAACATGTTGAATAATATTCCTACTGGAATATACCTCAATGGATTATTGATCAAAAGTACTGACTCCAACACAGGCAGAAGTGCTCACTGAGAGAGGAATTGTTTACCATTTGTTGCTGCACACCAAAAGTTACATCAATAGGTGTATAGGGTGACATGGTGACAGCTGAAACAGTACCCACGTCCCCAGAGATCACGCTTTGACAAAATGCTGGCTTTTGCTTTCTCATGTCTTTGGCACATAAACTTAAAGTGACAAACACAAGGCTTGAAGGTTAAAATAGAAGCTTTAAAAGAAATTTATGCAGCTGATATACCCTTGTTCATTGTCACAGAGCTGGATGCAAAAGTGAAGGAAAAGTAATTACAGAGAACAGAAAAGATGGTTTTACTTGGGGTTGAACAGTAGCTGGCAGATGGACTGGGAAAAAGCAGAAGACAATCATTTTCTTTTGCTTTCTAAAAAAGCTGGAAATTTGGCCTATGTTGCTATAGAATCTCAGTAATTTCTCTGGCAGACTTTTAACATTAAACTATTAAATTCTCAACAACTCCTAATAAGCTTTTAAAGACACTGATTTAGCTGCAGAGGAGGAACTAAAAATGAAAATGAAGGAAGAAGCAAGAGATAAATGCCTGAATTTTGAGAGTTATTCAGGAATGAAAGTTGAGCATGGCACAATAGAAAATTTGGGTGTTACAAAAAGAAAGGGTTCAAGTTGACAAACTCCTGAAACTGAACTTTGCGAATTTTGTGGTAATATATAGTTGCAGATGTCAGGGCTTGGAAGAAAAAAGTAATAGTTTTATCTTGGTGCAGAGGAGACAACTTGGCTTTCTTTTTTGGGACATATTAAGGAGAAATCTTGCTGTGGAACTGTTTGATAGTAGATTGTTATTTTGGATGGAGCCCCATGTCTTGATTTGGAGGAGTTTGATTTGCAATGTGCATGCCAGGCTCTGTTCCCCTGGGCTTTTGGGAGGAGCTGGCAAGTGCCTGCCCTCTGGTCCAGAGCCAGCTCGGCAGCCTCCTGCCTGCTCCTGCCCTTTTCCCTGTAGGAGCAGGCTGCAGGCAGGGGACAGGAGCTCCAGCGGTGTGCTCAGCTCCTGGCTGCTGTCTCCCTTTGCCCTGCCCCACCAATTACAGAGTGGAGCTGTGGCAGATGTCAGTCCAGCCCCAGAAGAAGGGAGGTCATGCAGAGCTTTGGATTTAAGGGGAGTGTGCCACACGATTATGTGCCTTGTGTGACATGAAGGCTGAGTATCATCAGCCTAGCCAGGGATAAGCAGCTACCAAGGGAAATGGATATTCTGGGGACCCTTATCTAGCTCTGGTAAGCCACCAGATGCAGCAGTGTAATTGGACACTTGGCCTGCCCAGATGTTAAGAGCAGAAGGCTGCCTGTAACAAGAGATCTGAAGAGATTGGGGTTAACTAAATAGGGATTTTATTGACAAACCTTTTAAAATGCTTTATGCCTTCAGCAATTAAACATAACACATATCCTGAGAAGCACAAGTCTCCTCTGTGTCTCCCAGTTGCCTGATTCAAGTGGAATACAATCCTACGGAGACAAGAAAGGAAAAATTATGCCCTGTGTTGTTTCATAGTGTTGACATAATTCCCTACCCTGCAACACCAAGAATGAATTGTGACTCTACCTCCTGCTAGGTCTGTCATGGCATCCACTCAAATGTCCTATTTTGAATATTGTTGCATCCACAGAAGAATCTAAATTTCTCTTCACAGACTTATGTGCATGCCAATATACAAAGAAATAAAAGAAATCTTTGCAAGAAGATATGTAGGCATTTCCAGGTAGTTTTGTTTTACAAATAGGTATGGTCAACTTTCACTTATGTTCTTGAATTTTGCTAATTTTGTCCACTTACGGTGAATGTGAGATAACCTTAAATAAAAATTACTGCTTTGAATTGTTTGCAAACCAGTGTTTCCAGCCTGTGTTGATATTTTTGAGGTTTTTATATTTTAGTTCCAGCTGGAAAAATCTGCTTTTGTTCATATAATATATAAATATATTTTATGTACTTTTCTTTTGTTCTTATATATATACATATGTATATTTTTGGTCCCCTTGCTCATTTAATTCTATAGCTATGATGGATGATGCACACTAAAACTGTTGGTGTACAATGTTTTGCTTCACAAGTTTACAATTTTGATCTTTAGATAAAGTGTGCCTTAGTGAAAAATTTCAGTTAAATCACTATGTGATTTGCCTTTATGGAATAAGTGTTTCCTCATTAAAAACCAAGCTGCCAGAGAACTGGCTAAATCTTCCACATGGAAAATGTTCTGCTTCATGCTGTCAAGAAAGCCATGCAAAACTCTTCAGTGTAAATATGTCTTTTGCTCAGGACCCCTGCAGGCAGGGATACTTGAGGGTAGGTACTCCAGTTCCAGGCATTTTTTTGTTTTAGGGGTCTGTAGGTGCTTGTGGAGCTCTAATTGCTGGGAATGGCTCTGCTGGCAGCTCCTTCCTGCTCAGTTCCTGCACTTCTGAGCCTGCCTGTGTGCTTTGGCTTTCAGGGCCTTGTGTGACCCAGATAGGAAATGAGCTGGGATCATTGCAAGGCATTTAAAATAATTGGGTATCAACAGCTGGCTTTATGGGAAGCTAACAGTGTAAATCTGGAGAGTTTTTATGATTTCAATGGGTATTTTTCCTGGTGTATAAAGGGGATCCAAGTTATTTTGGTTGGGAAACAGTTTCCCAACTTATTTCTATAATGATACCTTAGAGTTTTTCATTATAGTGAAAATCTCTAGTAGGTCTGAAGGGAAAAATTACCTCCACTGTTTCCAGACACCCAATATGTTTTCTCTGTGCTTGAATTTATGAGTTTTGGCAAAGATAACTCGCAATATGATCAGGTTTCAGGGTAGTGGTTTCTTGTACTGAATCCCAAACAAAAGTGTAACTGTTCAGAAGGCTCCAATGTGTCTTTGGTGATGTAAAAATATGGGACATTGCGCTCCAAAACCCTGCCCGTCTGTTTTTGTCTTAATGTATTTTTTACTACACAGTGTATTGAAAGAGTTTTCTGAAGTACAGTTTAATTCTCGACTTTCAAAGTTTTTACAGCATAAATTGCAGTCCCTGTCAAAAATAACAAGATGTGGCTATTGATGACAATTATTTGTTTCTATTGCTTTGTGAGTAGATTCAAATACCTGTTCATTAAAGACCTTTCCTTTTGTTGGTTTGCTTGAATCAAATGACTGAGAGGTGTAATGCAGAATTCCTCTCAGACTGAGGCATTAGACTGGGTCAGAACTGGTGTTTCCATCCTGGGAAATTTGTTTCAATACTTTGACATTTTGGTTTCAATTAAATTTAATTTTATTTTTTTTTACTTTATAAATGTTGAAAATAGCTCCTCTTAAACTGAGTTTACTTTCTTCCCATCTTTGTTGCATCTTTTATGGCCTTAAATGCACCACGCTTGAGCGTGCAAACAAAAAGCTTCTGATTCATAGGAAAAGGGCTGTGTGTGTGTGTGTGTATTAGAGTCACATAAATTGTCCCCAGAAGTGAAAAAAATTTCTGTTATCCTGTAGGAAATCTGTTATTTTTTAAGAATTACATTGACCTTCAAAAATCCTGATTTTTCTTGTGAAAACTGCAGTCTCCTCTGGAGTAGTCTGTAGAAAATTCCTGAATAGCTTTACCAAAGCTGTAAAAGATTCTGTTTTTACCTTTAGCCAGCCTATCTATTACCTTACTCCACTAAGAAGAAATTTCAGTGGCACTGATTAGAGGGATATCTCAGACAGGAAAGTGCACACTCCACATATGTTTAGGTGATTGAATCTGACATTGCAAGTACTTGCATCTTATTTCATTCATGTCTCTGATATGCCTGGAACTCTGGAACTCAATGGATTTGTTCTGATGTACATTTATATGAGATAAAAATCAAGCTAATGTCCTCCATTTATTCTGTAGGTATTTTCATTCAAACATTTTTTAGTTATCAACTAGCATGTCCTGCCTGTTTCTCCTGCTATTACTGAGGGTTGGACAGGAGACTTCTCTCATGTCGTGTCTTTGTAGATTGGATCATCTTGTGATACTGAATCATGCTGGTTGTCACAGGCAAAGCAGCAGGTTCCTCCTAACCCTCTTCCCTGTGTGGTTCTGTTTGATGGGATTCTTATATACTTTCCAACCACCTTGTAATTTCAGTTTCATCTGTGACTTCAAGCTTTCCTTTGAGCACCACATCAACTACATTGTCAAGGCTTTCTTTTTTTTCTCATCTGTGTAGGAATCCAGGAAAAGCTCAGGTTTTGCTGTCTCAGCAGGACACAGAAGGTCTGATTTATGTCTGGATAACAGCACAGGTTGAATTATTGCAGTAGCTGGTTCACAGCCTCCCAGATTGGCTGCTACACAGTGTTCTTAAGTTTGTGCAAAATTCACTCTGTGCTAAAGGACATTCAGTTAAGTGTGTCTGAAATTGGCACACCCCACCTGTACAAGGCAGTGAATTATGTTGGAATGTGACATTGTTTAAACCTAAAAGGTTTCAGCTATGCTTCCCTCCCCACATACCCATATCCTCGACTATCCCAGTGTCTGTGTGACATATGAATGGATTTAATAAATGTAACACCTCACTACAGAGGTTGTCTCACAACCCTCACTCATTGTCCTTGAGGGACTTGGACACTGCAGGTGGTGTGTTGTTGCTTCCCTCTGGTGCAGAAACTCTGATTCCTTTCACAGTCAGTCCTAAGTGACCTGGGAATTTCCTTTGACAGACGTTATGAGTTTCAAAGGAATTAAGGATTGTTGTTTTGGTTTTGTTTTGTTTTTGTTGGTTTTTTTTGTTTTTTTTTTTTCATTAACCAGTTTTATGATAATAATATTTTGATTTATAATTACTTAGTTCTGCTGGTTGTTAATTGACTAATGACAGATGTATTACTTTGGGCATTCCACTTTGGGTACTTTGTTTACAGCAATGTTGGAAATCTTGAAACACAGGTCCCTTTAAGTTGGATACTGAAAACTTTCAAATATCTTGAGTCGCCAGTTCCTTTGCAAATCTTAACCAGTGGGCCTGCATCTGTCCAGAAATTACATTTACAAAGATGTGCTTCACAAGGGGTTTCTAGCTGCAGAAATCCAGCCTTACCCATCAAACAGAAGTTAAGATTCATAATCATGCACAGATCGAAGTATTCTTCACCTGCCAAAACTTTGCTAATGCTGATTTGATAATTAAAACTACTTTTCTATCTATAAAGCATAGTTTATATGGCACCAAAATTACAGCATTTACTCTTCAAGTATGGAATTAACTTTCTGAAATGAGCAATTATATTAGTTAACTAATTTATATATTAATTAAAAACAAAATCCTTTAGCTATTTTAGAGGAGTGAGATGATTTTAGAAAATACTTTAATGGAGGAATAGTACCAACTCCTTAAAATGTAAAAAAGGCAGGTTTACAGTTACTACATTTAAATTTTTGTCACACTGTTTTCTGTAGCTACATGTTTCTTTTTCAGCAGAGATTCTTCTTCCACGTGGTAAAGACATACTCCATGTTCTGCTGTTTGCATAAAGGAGAGAGCACCACTGCTTTCTTGAAAAATGCACTGTTCAGAATCACTGTTAAGTCTATTGGGGTGGGACAAGACTGGAAAGATGCTCATTGTTTATCTGAGTCTCCACTACCTGCAGAGGCTGGACAGGGCAGAAGGTCAATTCCAGAACTCCTGGAGATCTCAGTGGTTTAAGGGCAGAAGGAGTGAGGGCATAACATGTATCATGTGGGCTCATCTAAAATACATATATATATGTGTGTGTATATATGTATATATACACACACATGTATACAGAGCCCCAGGCCTTTCTAAGGAGGATGCTGTGGCTGACTTCTCTGCCTGTTACTGACTAGAGGTTGCCGATATTTAGGTCAAGGACAGTGTCACTCACTACTCCATCCTGCTGGTCAGGACCAATTTTAGGCCATGGAAAGAGAAGTCTAACACAGCCTGCAGCTTTCTTACCCACTGTGTCCTCAGTGGCACTCAAAGGTATGGGTTTCTGCCAAAAAAGAATTTTATTCCTTTGAGCCCGAATTCAAAATTATACTCTGCACTGTAATAAGGCAATGCAGCAAGGAAAAAAGTTTTAAAACTAAATTTTTGATGCATCTTCTTCAGCTAATTAAAATATCTTTGCAATATTCCTGTCTGTACCCTTCTGCTGATGGTGTCAGCTCTAGTTTTCACTCTTTTGCACTGGCAGTATAGTTACATAGAGCTGTGGCTCTGTGCAGATGTGCTGTCAGGTCAGCTCTCACACAGAAAGTTCAGTCCACATGGGCTCAAGAGAAGGGATGGACATGAGGGGCTCTATAAGCTGGTGCTGGGCCAAGGTACTGACTTGAACATTCTTCTTTCGCTCAGTGGGGAACATTTGAAAAGCCTCAACTTGCCTTGCAAAGATGCATGTATTATTTACAACCATAAGTGTTTCCAACCTTTTATAAAGCTAAGCTCCAATACTTATTTCTGTGACATTCTGCAGTCCTGAGGTGGTAAGTAATCAGCTGAGGTTAGAAATGTCATCCTGTGTGCTTTTAGCCAGGTGTGCTCATCAGGCTCTACAATACTCAGGTGGATGCCTGAGAGAAGCCAGTAAGACTCTCAAATATAAAAGAGCTGCTATGAATTAAAACTGTGTTGACCCAAATCCTTGGACCCAAACATTTCTTAGCATGTTTAGCTTAGGGCCCATCTCAAAGAAGAGGCAATAACTGAGCCAATATATTGTCTGCCAGTGGAATTCATGGTTGTTGCAGCTGGTTGAGGTAAATACTGTGGATGAACTTTTAATAGTGTTCAATAATTTCCTGACATTGGCTAATGGTGGTAACTGTAATTGAATCTCTTGCTGCAGGGTGTAACAGGGTCTCCTGTAAAGTCAGGAGAGAGTTTGTCCTTTCCTGGTACTTAACTTTCACTAAGATCCTGGTGCTGCAGGGAGCCGACTCAATATGCAGGTGGTTTGATGAGTGTCTTGTCATGTGTGTTCCTATAGGATTAACAGACAAATAAATAGTCCAGAGGTGGAGTTCAGTGTTTTAAATGCACAAAATAAAACTAAGCTTAATACTAGGACAAATATTATGTTTATTTTCTTTACATTGAAGTTAAAACTTAAAACATAGAGTTTTGGAGATAGAGGTTTCCAGTTTCAACTCAGAGATGCATCTTATGTAAAAGTAGCAGAAAAAAATTGCAATTTTGTTAAAAATAAGTAAGGGGAAGCCTTGTAACTCTTGTTTGCCTTGTTTGACTGTGTGAGTTTGGGATTTCAGGACTGGAGACTGATAGGCATTTTTATCACTGCCCGTAATGCTCATTAAAATACAAAGCACATTACTTGAGCTTTGAACTTGCTCTTATTTGCATTCATGTACAAACATAAAATTTTATGAAAATGTCAATCCCTACAGGCAAGATAGGGAACATGTAAAGATGTGTTTAGACATAAGACTGGAGGCACACACAGATGTTTGAGGGACAGTGTGCTGGAGAGTTCCTTCAGTCTGCTGGCTCTGTGGAGGCTGGGATGGAGATCTGTGAGGCAGCAAAGGTACAAGGGTTGGGGATGTGTTAGAGACCATGTAAATGCCTGAGGCTGGTCAGCTAGAAAGGTGATGGGATCAATAGCCCAGCTGAAGTGCATCTACACCAATGCCCACAGGCAACAAACAGGAGGAGATGGGAGCCACTGTTTCAGCACCAGTGTGGCCAGCAGGGATTGTCCCTCTATTCTTGGCACTGGTGGGGCTGCACTTCAAATCCTGTGATCACTTTTGGGTAACTGGCTAAACGAAAGATACTGAAGTCTTGGAGTGTGTCCAGGGAAGGGCAGTGGAGCAGGTGCAGGGTCTAAAGCACAAGTCCCCAAAACAGAACACTGGAACAGGCTGCCCAGGAAAGTGATGGAGTCACCTTTCTTCCCTGGAGGTATTTAAAGGACAAGCAGAAGTGGCATCTGGAGATGTGGTGGACTTGGCAGTGCTGGGTGGACAAGTGGACTTGGTGATCTTAGAAGTGTTTTCCAACCTAAAGGATTCTTTGAAATAATATATATGTATTAAATACATATATATACATAATATATGTACATCTGAAGCAACTGTGAGATCACATGCAACCTGTCAAGTCGTTGTTTATTTGGAGAGCAGGTTAAGTGTTATGGTAGGTTGAGGTTCCCTCCTTCCTTGCAGAAGGAGGGAAGGGCTATAAAGTTTAGTGCTAACCAGCACACGCCCTCTTTTGCTAATCCACATATTACAGAAGAATTTTTCTGTCATCCTCCTTTTCAAAATTAACTTTCAACTTGAAGCTTCAACATAAAGGAGAGACAAAGCCTGATTTCACCCCCATATGTTCCAGAGTAAATCAAGCATCGTTTTAAGAAAGTCAGCAAACCAAGCTCTTATGTGATATAAATTGGCACTGATGATAATCAAGTATTTCAGTTTATACTAAGTAAGAATCAGCTGTAATTAATAGCTGAACAGTCAAGTAGGTGTGATTAAAATCAGGTCAACAGACCAGAAATTTGAAATACTTCCTTTTGCTAAAGCTGTTTAAGGACAACTTTGAGGCATTTCCATGAAGGGCAAGGTGGTGAGGTTTCTGCAGATTAATACTGGTCTGAGTGAAGGCAGGAGCCAGTGAAATTACTCTGTTTTGTGAGTGGAAGTCTCATCAACATACTCTTTTCTCTGGTTTTCATGGATCTCCATCAGAGGAAGAAGTGTCAATAGCTTAAGAACTTAAGCCTTTTCAGTGTTTTGAACAGATTGCTTGGTTTGTATAGCAACTTCAGAAATCAAGTGCTCAGTGTATGTATCCTTCCATCATGCTAGGGATTCAGTCTGGGTTCAAATATTTCATAACCTGTAGGTATTGCATGTCTTCTCCTGTATCAGTCAACTGAGAGCATGGATATTTTTATGCCTTGGCTACACTGTTCTTGTAACAACTTATAGTATCTAAACATCCCTTCTGATGTATGAGTCAAGAGGATGAGTATCACACAAGATATAAAATGTGTTATGTTAAATTTCCTTTTCCATGAGGGAAAACTTATGAAGAGTGAAAATTACTAATTACCCATTTTCAATTTCCTTAATAACTATAATCATTTAACTAAAACTGAGGAGATTCCCTATAGTTTGTTGGAGGAAAGCATTTCTTAAGTTAGTGGTGCTAGGTGAAATCTGCTAAGTTGCTCCCTGATGTCTGTCTGCATTAGAAGAACATGAACTTTGTTGGATGCTGGTGCCTTTATTGACCAAAATCTTGTCCTGACAAAGCCATGCTCACGTGCAGTTTGCCAGTAAGGCCTTCTCAGGCTCCTGAAGGGGAAAAAAGGGAGATCTGTAGTGCTCTCATTTCCCTCAGACATTTACCCTGCAGCAGTTTCGCTTGTCCTGAGAGCCTGTGAGTTCACAGGATGGAGCTGGGAGCTAAGCAGCCATGATGCTTTCATAAAACATCATCATGTGTTCTGCATTGATGGGGGAAGCCTGTTCCAAGGCTCAGAGGAATAATACTCTTTTTCCTTTCTGAAGTTCATTTCAACCAGGCTGAAAAAAAAAGGAATAATGTTACAATGCAATGGTTAACTTGGACAAGCTGTCTTGAATTGAAGAAGTCAAGACACTGGTGTTACTAGGCTGCTCAGCTGGTGTTAAACTTTCCCAGTGTGCACACAGGATGTGTCAGAGCCGTGGGGCAAGGAAGGCAGTTAGTTGTGCAGAGGAGGTAAACCATAAACTGGTGCTCGTTGTATAGGGAATAGTGAGGTAGTATAATGTGTCCTGCATTTCCACCTGCAGTGGTCCTCAGACCTGCTAATTTCTGTGTGCTTAGTCTGAAGATTTCCTTAAGAACCAGGCTGATTTACAGGATTTTACACATTGCATCGGAGAGGGAGTTTGCACAGATTGAAAGAACAAAGCACAAGGCAGTGCTGGATCCACTGAGCACAAACATGCCTCAGCAAATAGCACTCCTTAAGCTTATTTAGCACCATACACTGCAAAATGCACTAAACAAAGAACAAATTGCTGCTCTAAAGAGCTCCCAGACATAAGAACCTGAATCCATATGATACAGTGGATAATCTATGCCAGATAAGCCTTCTAGCTAAAATGTTCAGAAGAAGTTCTTAATTGGAAGGAGCAAACGGATCTAAGTGGGAGTTATGTGTGTATCATTAGCGAGAGAACAAATGTCTCCAGCTTTAGCTAATGTTGACTACAATAAATTAAAAAGGAACAAACTGACACTTGGTTTGAAGGCTGAGATGAGTGTTAATTTGAATTTTCTTGATGTACCTGACTTGTTTCATAGTCTCGGGATTACTTAATTGGACTCTTTGTGCTTTTTTATTTTAAGAGATGTGAGGTTATTAAAAATTACAGAACAAAATAATTTTTTAAAAATCCTAAACAAAAAACTCCAAATCTCTTTCAAGTCAGATACTGTTAGAATTTGATGTTCTGTGACTCTGAATGGAGTTTGACTCACTCTACCAAACATCCCCAGCTCAGCCTCAGCTTTTTTTCTATTCAAGCATTTCTTTCAGCTCTTCCTTCAAACATGTTGCTGCTGATGGGTACCTTGTGATGCCTCTGAGGTGAAACTCTTTTTTGAGAGTGACTTGCTGCCATGGAAGTTCAGCTTTTTCAGAGCCGATGGGGGAGAGAACTTGCTCAACTGAAACTTAAATGGTGGTGGTTGTCTAAGGAATGCATATACTGTTCTCATATACTGATGCTCAGCTTTGATGGGAGGGAGAGTTATGGAAGGATCCAAGGAAGGGAAAATATACTTAAATTTGAGCCCAAAGTCTTGACTCTACAGTGGTCAGTGTAGCATTGTATTATTGTGCTTTGTTGAGACATCTCAAAAGCCTGTGTGGCAGTGCTGCTTAGGCACCCATTGAAATCAGTTTTAAGGAATGCCAGAGAAATGATAAGATGAATTATACTCAGTGAAAGTACAAGGATAGACGATTCAGAGTTTGCTTTTTCATATTCCAGTCAGGTAAGAAACCTCATTTTCTAGTGGGAAATAGAATTAACTTCTCGAAGACCTCTTGAAATCTCTTGTTCATTTAAAGTTTGTATTGTCTCTTCCCTGATTTAGTGCTCTCTCATGCTGAAGTTCCTCTCCTACTGTGGGAGGAAAATACAGCATTTAGAGAGAGACTTTAGATTGACTCAACTCTTTGTTTGGGTAATTTGCAGGTTGAAATGCTGCCATGTGTAGTAGCCAACATTTCTCATCTCAGGCTTTTTTCCTCACTGGAGCTGGTCTTACCTGTTCACTAGAAGACATATTGCAATCATGGGTGATTGTGGGTATAAATCTTGTGGCTACTTTTTCCATAAGTAATCTGAGCAACTTGAATGTAAATAATGTCAAAAATGTGACCTTTGTCCCTAATCCTGCCATTTTGAAAAAAACATTTTGGGGGATGTTTTTAAATGCAACATTTCTGTATCCTACAGCATTGTCAAATTTACTGTTCAGTCCTTGCTTCTATAAGTTTTTAAAGCAATAACATTGACAGTTCAAGCAAGCAGAGTTATTCAGTTCTGTGAAGATGCTGAGATTCAATGAAATTATCATGTCAGGAAGATTCAAGCCTTGCTTTAGTCAAATGAAAATATTGACAGAAAACAAATAAAATCCAATTTTTCTAGTGAACCCAACCATTTTATCTCATGCATCCAAGCACTCTTTCTTGGATGTGGCAATGTGAGTTGAGAACATTGTTTTATCAAATACCATTCCAGCTGTAGAATCCCACATCCTGCAATTGAAAACACCTTTAATGTTCTGGTTTCTATGATGCCCACTGCAGGAAATATTTCTGAGGTAAACAAGCAATAAATCTGTCACTGAATGAATTCTGTTTGTTCAAAGAGACAATGACTGTCCTTGCTGCAAAAGCTGTACTTTCAGCTTCACAAAAGATGAAACTGCCGGAAGAGAAATTTCACTCAAAATGTTTCTGTGAGCACTTGTATTAAACCTGAGTTTTTCACAAGTGTTTGTAACAAGTATAGCACTTCAAAATATTTTTTTGCTAATGATAGAATAAATAAGTAAATAAGCACAGCTTGAAATTTGGAAGCTTTTCCCATCTAATTTATGTAATGTATTTATTTAACATATCAATGTATTACAGCTGAAACTATGGAATGCTTAATGGAGATTAGTATTTGGATTCAACATGCCTATAATTAAACCAGAATTGATGAGCTTAAGCTATGTTGTCAAAAAGAGCCATGAGAGGGCAAAATGGTAAAAAATATCTCTAAATCCATCTAGTAGAGACAGTGACGCTTATTTGCCAGTAATTCAACTACAGTTTGAGAGGACATATTTCAAATCGTGCCTAATTTTTAAAAAGTTTACAAAATATAAATTAAGTAGGGATTATTTGGAGGATGAGCTTCATTCTGAGGTGCACAGATGGGCTGGGACTGGAGTTTTTTAACACTCAAACTATTTTGCAAGCTGAGGAAGCCACAGAGGTGATAGGTTGGCATGGGCACCATGAACCAAGAAGGCACTTACAAGTGCTTCTCACCTGATATGCTTGGTAAGAGTTTAGGTGTGTAGTATTCCATTTGATCCACCAGCATGTTCTTAACAGCTTCATGTGTGAAAGCAAACAGGAAAAGAAAACAAAGCATCCAGCATCTGTGTGGGGCCTTTCAGGCAGCAAACAAATGGCTAATAAACCATTGACCCAAACCAATTGCTGCCAAATGGGCGCACACAGGGGGCATCAGCACAGCAAAGGATGGAGGGAGGAAAGCCACCTTTGTCAGGCTGCAGCATTTCCACACATATAAAGAAGGAGGTAACTGCAGTACTTCAAATATCATTAAGTTACAATTTTACCGAGGAGTACAAGCCTGAGAGTTACAAGGGAGACACATTTGATGTGGTGGAACATATCATTTGGTCAAATTAGGATGCCTGGGGCATGACCAGTTATCATCAAGGCCTCTCTGAAAAGAAGTGAAATTAGGTTTTTTCAGGAGCCCCCTGAAAAAGTAGGACTGTCAAAGGAACCGCACCACCACTCTCACAGGAGTAGCTCCCATACTGCAGGAGGATGTGGGATACCATGGGCTGTGGGATTTGGAGGATTTTGATGTCTGGGCAGAGAAGTAGAGGTGAGAGCTGTGGGATTGTCTTGATTTCTTGTGGATATCCTCAGTGTAGCTTTGGGATACACTGGGTGTTTTGGGAACGGACTCTTCTGCTGGTCCTGTAGCCAGCCTGGCCACAGTGAAGTGACTCAGAAGCCCCCCAGGTGGGAATTAGGAGAGCTCTGCAAGGGAGGGCTCATAATTGGGCTAGCATCTGTTGCAATGGGCTACTGTTCATTTGCTTAAAATACAGACAAATTGCAGCTTGTGGTGAGCCTTCTCATATGATAAATTGGTGCCTGTTCTAGATAGTGTCATATTGACACTTCTGTTATGTACTTTCCTGAAGGAAGGAGTTAATATTGTAGGTCTTATTGTGATTTCTCTGCTGTAAATTTGATGCCATTAGTGTTTTCTTGGTTTTTTGGCATTGTTGAATTCTTATGAAATAAGGATAAAGTAATCTTAGAAGCAATGTTTATACATTGTCTTTCCAGTATTTGAGATACAAAAGCCACGCTAAACTTATTTTCAGATTATTTTCTTCCATTTTCTCTCCTTTCCTTGCAAATGTTTCCAGGTAATATAGAACTGTAGAGCAGCAGAAAGAAAAGGCAGTGTGAGTGCACCCCCAGCAATGTTTTTATCTTTTGCTCTTTCTGTAGCTGTGAATAAATCACAGTTTACTTTTGTTGATGACAAATAGGCATTATGGGTTACCCTGGAAAACAAACAGGTGTTGGGTCTGGCCTTAGACCTCTGATAAACATTCCTCTTAATATGGCATATTCTATTAGATCTAGCAACAGTATTAAATTAAAATGTAACAGTCAGACAACCTTCTTGCATATTCTAACAGTCCCACCTTGCCAAACAATGTCTGGAAGTAGAGTAATTCAGAATACAAAACTGAATTTGTAGGGCAGCTGGCCTTTATCTCTGCACAAGGCTAACCCAGATTTCACATTACCAAGCTGGGATGCTTCAAGTCAGATTAGAGATTTCTGACATCTTTAGTCAGACCTTGCATTTTTATCAAAGATGCTTATTTGAATGTGGCCATCTGTGAACTGCTGGCAGACTTTTTGAGCTCACAGCATATGTTTGTGCAAACAAATATGAAACCAGAGTGTAGAAAAGTGTGTATTGGAAGGGTGATGATGAAAGAGACTGCCTCATTTCTTGGTGAAGGCTCCAGGACTGGGATGGTCTGTGGACTTAGGTTTGAGCAAATCTGCTGTATAGCTGGTCATAGCTAAAGGCTTCAGGGCAATGGCTCTGTGCATGTAGATACAGCCTGGGAGAGTTGATAAATGAGGAAAAGGGCTTGTAAGCAAATTCTGCCCATTTTAAAATACGGACAGTGTAGAGTTAACCTAGCTTTTACTGTCTGGAATGGAGCAGCCAGTAGATATCCTCCTTTTAGCCTTACAACTAGTCTCAAGAGCTACTTCAGCAGGCAGAATCAAGCATCCCTTATTAGTTTCCTCCTCTGACTGGATTACTGAATGGAATTCTTTGGCCTTCATTATTCAGGAGGTCAGACTTGAAGATAATGGTGGTCCTGCTGCCTGTGAAATCTAGTACTTGTGCAGTTCTAGAGGGTTAAAGATCAGGAACTGGATTTTGGTGTCATGCCCTGGCATTATCTCCTCGTTATTCAGCTCTGCAATGCTGTGAAGCCACACTATTGCTTGTGTGATTCCCAGAGGGGAAAGTGATTTGCAGCATTTTATTATTCTTTATAAGCTGAAAACCAGAGAAAGCAAGATCTGGCATAACTTTTAAAAGATGATGGGCAAAATGGAAGTGAAAAAGCAAAACTGGTAATTAGTGGCTGCTTCCAGCAATAGCTGTGTTTTTAGTGTAGCTAATTCTGTGTCTCAGTTTCATTTTCAGCCTGATGGTTTATACCTTTCCTGAAGTGCTTTGCAATGCTGTCAGAGTGCTCTGGAGGACAGGGTATCATTACGGTGTGTCACTTCTATTTTCTGGGTAGAAATGACTACCAATAGTTTGACAAACTTTCATCCTCCCCAGTGGAAGGACTGGAATAGCTGGAAAGAATTCCAGCAGAATAGCTGGAAGCAGCACAGGAAAAGTAGCAAGGGAAGCAACATGAAGGGAAGCAGGGCAGTTCAGGGAAGAACCCAGGCAGAATTGTTTCACCATCTGGTGCAGCAGCCAATTGCCTTGAGCTGCTCTCCTTTCCATGGCTTTTGGGATGGAGGGAAGAGCCACTGTACTTTTAATAGAAATGTACCAGCTTTAAAATTACTTTGCCCTTTTGGCCAGAGGAATATGCAGTACTCAAAACACTAATTTAAAACCAAGAATTTCTAAAAAAATGTATGAATAGTATGAATGAGAGGGCCGTTTAAAAGAACAAAGATGCTTTTATATTTATTTTGGGTTAAGCTTGTTTGTAGAAAATCTATCTGTTCCTGTTCTCTCTGGACTAATACATCAGACTGTGACTTGTCTGCTTGCATTAATAGCGTTGCTTTATGATAAATGTTATAACACAGCATGACTCAGATGAGTTTCCTCATGCCTTCAATGCAGGACTGTCACAATGAAACCCTAAAGAATGTGCATCTTTTGATTCACCACTCCATCAGCACTGCGTTGATCCTCCAGTCATTTTTAGAGCTATTTGTTTTATCTTTGCCATGTATTGCTTTGCTTTTGCTTTTAGAATCTCAATGGAATTTTCAAACTGATCTATCAAAGGCCAAGGTGATCTGGTATGAATAAAAGAAAAGAAATAGGAAGAAAAGTGAGATGTTTGAAACCTGTCAAACTGATGTATCACATTCTTCACATTAGGGCCAAAACTCAAGAAGGAAAGTTTGATTTTTAGCTATGGATTTTCCAGTCCAGAGAAGTATTCCAGAGAAGACCTGGGAAACTCTTTCTGAGGACTGTCCCAACTAGTGCAGACCACATGATAAGTCTAAGAACAATGTCTTTATAATTTCGTTTTGTGTCCAGTAGAATAAGAGAATATAATTCTCTCTCTCATAAGATATAAAATACCAGATTCATTTTCTTGCTAAAATGTATCAGATTTTTATCTATAAAGGACTCTGGCATTACCCAGTTCAGCATAGGAGAATTCTGAAATGCATGTTAAACATCTGTTGCCAAACTCTGTTTGCAGTATTTGCATCCACTGTGGGATATCTTGGATTGTGCCATTGACACATCATGGGGAAATTGCCTTTCCCTAGAAGTGGCAGAAGTGGTGGAACATCTCCTGAAATGGGAAATTTCTTCAAAGAGGAGCTATAGGGCATGAGTGGGGTGAGCACAGAAAAAAAGCTAAGACCTTGCTCTAGCTAGAAATTCCATATCCCAGAAATAGTAATACTTAACCCACCAGGATATGTGAATCATATTCAAATGAAATTGCAATGTATGAATATTGTGCCAAATTTCTATTAGCTATTTTGAAGTTATACATTTTTTATCATATAAAGTATGTTAAAATTGTTCCTGATCTCCTGCCTGCCTGTTTAATTTTAACCAATGTTGACAGCAAGAGCTGGTAGAAGGATTCTGAATTAAAATTAAAAGTCAGTGCAGAAAAAACCCAAACTATTTTTGTAAAATTATTAATTTTTGTTGAATGGACTCCATTTGCAACACACTCTAAGTCCTGTTAAACAAAGATAACAATATAATAGATCTCCACAGCATCCAGACACCTGAGGCAGGCATTTCTTTATAAAATTCAGAGACCAGACTGTCCTCTCATATTCTGTCTCCTTCACTTTTTGTATGTACAGACAGACATGTAATTATAAATGACACATCATTTTTTGAGGGCAGAATTTGGTTCTGAGTTAGGTACAGTGTGTTTGTGGAACTAATAGCTATAATATTTCATTTGAAAGGTTATATTCTGTCTCCTCTTTCTATTTTGTTTGCCCTCTAGGTAAGCAAAACCATTTATGGTCAACTGATATCAAGTGAGACATGACTGTAGTGATTGTGTAAGTTAGGAAAACTGAAAGTTGAAGTTAATTTTTTTTAGATTATCCTCTGTTCAGCAGTCAGTGCATGTACTGACAAAAGAAATCACTGCAAAAGGAGAGGTATATATTTTGGTTAAAGGTCTTATATGCATACAAGGCATGCATGAAAGTGGCAAAGGACTTAATTTTACTGGCAAAAATACTAGTTTTGCCTCAAAAACCTTAACATTGTATCATTTGAAGAGATACCATTGCTCAAAAATCTTGTGTGTTAGACTGATAATGCTTCAACAGTAATATCTAAGGATGAATGAAAACCAAATGAAGGTGTGTGTGGAGCCTACAGACCTGTTCCTGTGTGTGTTAGAAATGTGACTGTCCACATACTGAGGAAAGTACACATCAGTGTCATTTCTGGTGCCCTTCATGCACTGAGTATTACAGTGTGTAGTAAAAAGTCCAGAACTGATAGAATGGAAAATTTTCTTGTGTTTTACAATCTTTGTGCTCTTCCCACTTTTAGATGCAAGAATAGAAGACATGATAAGAGAAAGGGAAACCAAGGGAAATCTTGGTTTCTTTGGGACTGTGTGACTTCAGCTGTCATTGCTGGTTATAGTCCCCATCTGTGTCTGGGTGTGCTACCTTTTTGTATTTGTGCAGGTTTGAACAGCAAGTCAAGAGCTGCTGGGGCTTAGAAAACCCATTTTGGCATTAAGTAATTGTGTTTTCTCAAGTGGGATTCAGCTCAAAAGGGGAGGGGATGCCAGACACTCAGAGATACTGTTCCTTGCATCCTTCTCTCCCCCAGCTGTGTTTCCTTGAGACATCTGTGGAACTTATCCACAGAGCTGTGGGAGAGAGAGGAGCAAAGCACATTTGAGAGTAATGAAAAGTTCTTACTGTGGCCCTTGAAGGGCATGTGGAATGTTGTGCTTATCCTGACCTGTCCAATTTATTTACCAGATCTTTAAAAACTAATTCAGCATTACTTAGATCACTTCCTATTTGTGCTGGAGATGGCTGCATTTGCATTTGATGTATTTAAAAGATGTAAATCCATTGAATACAGCACAGTCTAATTGAGAGAGAGAATTTTTGAATCAAACTGAAACCAGTCTAATATTTTCTTTTTACTTCTTTATGGCTACCTGCCTCCCTGAAAGTCCTTTTGTATCCAATAATTTGTAACTCCTGTGAAGATACAACATCCGTTGCCTGGGAACAGAAGGCACTGATTTAGCAGAAGAACACAGGCTGCCATCAGAGGCTGTGCAGCTGACAGCCTGATGCCAGGCCAATAGCCTGGGAGGTTAAATCTGGACTGGACACTTCAAGGCCAAGAGAAGTCTCATTCCTGCTCGTGTGTGCTGTGCCCGTGTGTGCTGTGCCCGTGCTGTGGCAATGATGTGCTGCTGCTCTCTGTGCTGAGAGATCCTCGGAGGGATGCACAGGCTCAAGGCAGGAATCATGATGTTGGCTTGTTCCTTGACTGATAAATTCAGTCTCACCAAAACCACCTCAGAATCCCTTGTATTGGGTTGAAGGCTTTCCACTGGGGTCTATCCGAACTTTCCAGTTTCTTCTCTGTAGTTAAGTGTCCCACGGTGGGGGAAATGAAAGAAAAGGAAATGCATTTTGCAAAGACATTGTATGTTGGGAGGAAGCTGTCCTTGGGACCTCAGCTCCTGTGGCTTTAGGCTCTGTATTAATAAATACAATACCAGCACAGCACACACCACATTCACCTTCATCATTCAAATGATCCAAGTCATTCCTCTCTTTTAAACTCAGTTTGGTTTAGATCTTATTTTTCCTTTCATTCTGTTGAAAGACTCTGCACTTCAGAACCAAACTTCGTCAGGGGCTGCCACTCATGGCTTTGGTTCTTCATTCAAGTTTCCTTTCCTGGCTCTGCAGAAGGCAGCAGTGCTGCGGCCCCTTCTGTATCTGATACAAATTTTATCATTTTTCGTTGTCTGGTACAGAATGGAAAGAAGTAACATGAAATACAGCAAACCTACCTCTTTCTGTTTCACTAAGAAATTATTTTGGAAAAAGCTCATTATTGCTGATATGAGAGGAGTAATGATTTGGTTGGAAAGATACCTTTGACTTTTAGTTTAAAAAAATCTCAAATTAACACGCATTTGTGAAACCCTTATTTTTTAATAATTTATTTTCTGCTCTGGATGCAGATCCTGAGCTCATTGTTCTGTTACAACATTATCTTTGTTTGGGAGACATCAAGCAGTTGAGGGTATTTTAAATCTATATTGCATGACTCTCTTTGTTGTAAGAAGGTGAATGTGTTTTCCAAACAAATTTTTATCTCTTAGATTTTATTTCAATTAAGCCTACAATTTCATAATTTCATCAAATGAGTGTAAACTATCTGCTGGTTACTCTCCTTCCTGTGGGATTTGTTTCATACAAAACGTTATTTGTATTCACATAGTAACTTCTGGTGTATAATTTTTATAAAGGATCAAACTTTTGAATTAATAAGCCGTGGACTGTGAGAACATGCATTTAAAGATACAATTCTGTAGAAACCTCATACTTTAAAAGATAATTCTCACAAAGCTTCCCTGTAATAATGGGAAATATGCAGGTTTCGTGGCATTATCGCAGATCTAGAATATGCAATGCCACCTGCCCTGCTTTTGTCACCTCTCCTAAGATCACACAGACCAGGGAACAAAAACTGTGTCTTCCCCTGCCCACAGTCCTCTACAGCTCCCTTCCCACAAATTACTCAGTGGAACTACAATATTTAATAGTATTTTTATACTTTTACCGTTTAAAGATTCCTTCCTCTAGTGCAACAGTTTCTGTTTCCTCGAATTGCTGCTTAAGCCTTGCCTGCTCAGCCTCCTAACACTGATTTGGCTTGCAGGATGGAAACCAGGGGGATCTTCATGGCTTGGGAGGCTGCAGCAGAGTCCATGCTCAGATTTAGTGATGTTGGACACGGCTCCTTCTGCTCTCTGGGAGGACAGGCTCTGTGCAGGATTCCTTGAGGCCCCCATGCAGCCCATCACAGCTGCCAGTGTTGCACGAACATGGTCACTAACTGGGGTTCTGACTTCAGAAGAGGCTGTCAAAAAACATTGTAAAGCTGCATTATTTTCAGAGGCAGAGAATCAGGCTTCAGAGAGGAGTCTGGAGCTGAGCTGAGCCACAGACTTCACCCTCCTGTGGCTTTCAGTGAACTCCCACCGAGGTTCTCATCACCTTCTCATGTTTCTCCTGCCTGGGTGAGAGGGAAAATATTGTTATAGAGTAACGTGCTGTAATTCTTAAAGGGCAAACCTTGCTTTAGGACAGGGTGTGAGATAATCAATAGACTTCCAGATGATATACAGAATTTCTGGAGTTATGTTTGTAAAAAAGTGAAGGACTTGTGTGAGGAAACCTGTTGGTTTAGGAACTGTATGTTAAAGGGATAGAATGCGTAGAAGTTGCAAAGTCCTGTTCTTTATTCCATTGTACATGAATTTCAGGGGTTTTACCCACTTACTTAAAAGAAAGGCAACAGTAATTTTTATTTATAGCCCAAATGGAAGAATATTGTAAATTAGGCAAGATTTGATGTGCAATGAAAAACAAATAGCTTATTAGGGAGGAGATATTACAGGAGCCTACCTCTTAAAAGAATACAAAATTGGAAAGCTTATAATATCTTTTCAGCTGAAGTGACAACTGGTCAGAATGGTTCAAGCAATGGCCAGGAATTCACAGACCTATGGCAGATGTAATTTCTGGGTCAATTTGTAAAAACGTCAAACCAGAAATGTGTATTTAGTAGTTTTGTTCATTTTATATGAGGGGAAAAAACCCCAAACACTGAGGATCTGTGCATCATCTCTTACAATAACCTGCCAATGCAATAGTTGCAAGTGATGGGATTTATGTCTGGTGAGCCATTAATTCATTGCAGGGACAGTAGCTTCAATTTCCTGTGGTTCCTGATCTCTGAACACTCCTCTGCTGGCATTATTGGGATCTGTTCTTCACGCTAGCTTTGCAGTCTCATTTCACATGAATTGAGTTGCTCTTTTAATCTACCCTTTTACTCCTCTTGTTTAAAACCATATTCAATAATTTCTTTGTAAATAGATTCAAAATAGGAAAGCAGATGATTTCTGAGCAACTTGAAGTATTGATTTAGCAAATTCCTGTCACAGCCACAGCTTGAGCCTGTGATTCTACCAGTGGCCATTGCTTGAAGACAAGAAACACGGACACCAGTTGAGAAACAGAATTTGTTGAGCCTGATACCTTTTAAGTCATGGCAGTTTATTTCAGAAATATTACCCAAAAACTGATAAGCTTGAAAGCCCATTTTTGCAAATGAACTCTACAGGAAAGAAAAAAACTGAGTATTTTAATGAGCCTAGCTGTGGTCTAAAATAATTGTGCATTTACTTGTGAAGAAGATCACAACAATCTTTGTCCAAATGTATAAATTATCAACCCATGGCACATAATTATTGGAAAAAAAGTAATCAGCCAATAAAATTTTTATGGTTCTAGGGACTCTTCAAAATTTGTGAGCATATCAAATGCCATTCATTATGTCTGTGAACCCCTGGGACCTCAGCTGCTCTTGTGTCTGCAGTAATAGACTTCTAAATCTGACTGCTGCAGAACCAGGAAAACATATTATTCTTCAGCCTTTTGCTCCAGTTTCAGATCAGTGTCTCCTAAATGTTTTTGTGTTATGGTTTAAAAAAATAATAAATAAGATTGATAATATAATTCTTGGACTCAATGCAGACTCTTCCTCCCTTTAGTCATTAGGAAAATATTTTCTCTAACTGATCGTGTTGTAAAACGTGTTGTTTCAAACCACAGATATTGACAATTATTATAAATCAAGCTGAACAGACATAATTAAAATTTAATTTTAAGTTTGTCAGGGTCTTTGGAAGCGTATCCTACGGGCCATCTGTGTCTTGCTTGTGGCTTGTTTCCAGCTGACTTCGAGCCAAAAGTTGACGTTGTTGTTGAACTCCTTTTCAAAAACAACTCCCAGGCACTTCAGAGGGTGAGTGCCTGTTAAGCTGAGTGAAAATTGAGTGGAGTTTCCAGAATTTGTCATCAAATATGTGTTGTGGGAAGAAATGGTTCTAAGAACTGAGATACTTTTAACCAATATTGCTGCTGATTTCTTCTCCAGTGCTGATAAATTCAGTGCCTGGCGTTGCCATCGTGCACCTTCTGACAGCCCCACTGAGAACCATGACACATCAAAGGGCCAATATGACTCTCTGGGGGTTTTTCACATGTCCATCAGCTTGGTGGACATGTGGAAAGAAAGTGGGTCTGCATTTGAGGCAGCCTTGCATTCTTGGATTTGCCATGCACTTGTGCCATGAACTCGTGCTAAGTCAGTGCAGCTTTTATACTTTGTTCCTGAACAATGAGCTTTGCAAAGTGTCAAATGCTCTTGAAATGCACTTGGGAATGTACATTTATAGTGAATACCAAAATTCTATGAGGTGAAATCAGTTTCTCTAGGCTCTCCTCCTACAAACCCTTATCTACATTTCACTTTTTATTCATTGTGTCTTTTGTCATAGATGTCAGCAGCCTGTTTGCAGTATACAGTAAAGCATGTGTTTCAGCCTGCAAGTTCAAGGCTTTTCTGACTCCAACATAGTTGTACAGCTATTCTGAGCAGGACTGGCACTAGGTCAAAAAATATCCAAAGTGATTCATTGTAAGATAAGACCTGAGCTGATACAGCCTCAAGATTGTATAGGTAGATGCCTATGTAGTTACTATAGTAATTTATCTGTGGAAATTAAAATTTAAAAACACAAACCCTTGCCTACTTCAACCTTTGCTCTTGGCAAGCTCGAGTGCTGATGTAAATTTTCAGTCTGAGTTTGCTTAGCAGCTCTTACAAGATAGAAGTAAATTAGTATTATTGCTCTTTCTTCCAATATGGGCACAATCTGACAGTTCTGTTAAAAGAAATTCTTCAAGCAGGACGGGAAGACAACTCCTAATCTCAATGCTCGTGACCAACAATATTTAGCAAGTCATGTCTTATTTTTTTTTGTTTTAACTTTCCTTTTGGTTATAACTGTTTATGACACACAGTCAAAAAGCCAGGCATTACCCATGAGTTACTAATTCTAATGCTCCTTCTGTGATTTTGATGGATAAAAAGCCACCAACCTCAGAAACCCAAACAAAATCCTCCAAATCCTTAGAATATCTCTGTCTTTTTACTTTCAAGTATCTGAAAGCATCCAAGCGATCATTTTATGTATTTACTGCTCAGCTATATTTCATAACTGTATTTTAATTTTTAAAATTATGATTGCTCCAGAGGCTGGTGATTAAATAAGTGTTCAATATGCTCAATATGTTCAATATATTCAGATGGGAACTAAGTACTGCTGTTCATGGATGAGGCATTATAGTTACTATAGATAGTTTAATGAAAATGTCAGCTCAGTTTTCAGTAGCACTCAAGAAGGAAAATTGAATTTGGGAATTATTGGAGAAGAAACTGAGACTAGAATTGTCTGAAAGTGTTCTGTGTAAGTACGACAATATGCTTGCCATCCTCTTAACATTTTCTCTTTGTCAGCTTCTCTGGCTAGTTTCAGAGCCCTTGATCTGACCTAGTTTGGCTGTTCTTTCCTTTTCTGGTACTTGAAACTCAGACTGTGTTTTGTCACAAATCACATTGCTCTAAGGTGTTTTTATCATACGGTGTAAGATTTTCTCTGATTCTTTTTTCTTGATCTATTAGAAAAAAAGAAAATGCTGAATGCAAGGAGGAAAGGGGATATCTCTTCTTGAAAACTTATTCCTAAGTATCCTGTATCAATTCTGGAAGTGAAAAGGAGCAATTGACTGAGAAGATAATTGTACTCTGTGATCAGCCTGATGGAAGCTAATGAAACTTTTCCAGTGTGAAATGTTTGGCCATTGCTTGGATGTCTGTAGCTGCATAAGCTTGCAGAATGCTTTTCAGTTACTAGCAGATAGTATTATATGCTGCTTAAATGAATTTATGCACATTTTGTAGGCAACAAATATATTATTTAACTGGACAATCATCTTGTAGTGATGAGCAGTCTTAACACTTTGCACTTAGATGTAAGTGCAACATGAAAGATTCTCTAAAGCAACTGCTCAACTGGTTGCTTACACCCTGACTGTCCTTCTTCCCTCAGTCACAATCTGTAGAGCAGAATGTTTTTGGTAGGATGGGGTCAAACAAATTACCCTTAGAAGATTAAACTTTAATTATTTTGATTGAAGATGAAGATTAACTCTACCATAACTCCAATTGTGTTTATTAATTGTGATAAAATATCATGTGGGATTAGGAATCAGTGGCTGCTTCTGGTTCTGAACCAAAAATAATGACTAAGTACATATTTGAAGATTGATTTCATTAATAAAATCTGTCACCAGTTTAGCATTAATGCTTCAGGAAAATCAGTGTGGCACAATATTACTTATCCTGCATTGATAACAGTATTTGTAACCTGAGAACTTTGTCAGCAGAATTGGCAACTTGTAATTACACTGGCATAGCAATTGGAGTGTTTGAGTGTCAGATGATTAGAATTGATGAATCCTGGTTAACAAAGAGCCTTAAAGGTTAGTCAGTCGTATTTATATAATTGAAGACAATCTCAATTAACTCGTAACACTACTTTTATTTTTAAATTTTATTTTATTACTCAGTTAAAGATAAAAGTAAGATTTTGCTTTATTTTCCATTCAGTGAAGAGGTTTATTTAAGTGGGATCAGTGAATTAGACAGTGTTTTTCACTCCCTCAGTCGTCTACTATAGAAAGTTTGATTATGCCCTTGCTTATGCCCTGTATCACACAGTGACCACCCCTGGACTTCTCTGTCTTGATGAAATTGTAAGTGAAGGAAGAATATGGTTTCGTAATAAGAATCACAAACACTCTATTAGCAGAGCAGCTAATCTGGCTGCCAAAGCATGGGGGGGTGTGTGAGGCGTTTCCTTGAGTTAACTGCTGCTACAGGAGCAACAGACATGGAGACAGTAATTTCAGCAATTAGGATAGTCTGTATGTGAAGTGATTCATAATATGCTTGTTTGTATCTCATCAAAGCAGATACTGGGTGTTATTATCTATGAATGCTAAACACAGTGATTAATTACACTGATGTACAAGAAAACAAGATAACTTGCATTTTCATGATAAGAAAATGCTGATTCCCTTTGTCACTATGATAAATGGTTCTGTCTTCCTTTGCTTGCCTGTTTAGATGTCTGAAGATAATATTAATTACTTTATAATTAGTTATGTGTACAAATGAATATAGCCCAACAAATGCATACATTTCAGAGAATCAAATGAATACATATCAGTCTGCAGGGAGCAGGAATTGGAGCTATTAATCTGGATTCCTAGTGAAAGAATAGAGAACCTAATACTTTTCCTGTGGTGCAGGGATTCTTGGCATATAATCTAAGCCCCTGAATACTGGAAAAATTAGAGACAGAAAAAATATAAGCCACCTTCTGTCTTTCATTAAGCTGTTTAGAAGTGTTAAGCTTTAATCACTTTAATCACAGGGAGCTGAATCTGACACGGACAGTCCAATAACACCAGATACTTGTGCCAGGCTGGCAGAAGGCCTCTCCAAAGACCATTTGGGAAATCTGGGCCCTTCAGGCTTTTCTAGACCTGCACTTTCACAACCAAATTGCCTGTGGCTGAGGTAGTTCATGCTGCTTTTGCATGAGGTTGTGCAAATTCTGCAGAACTGGCTGGGACACTTGTGGAGCTAAATTATCTGGAGGGGGGAAACAACTGACATCTCTCTACTAAAGAGATTATGGGCCTTGTTAAATTTTAACCCAAGCAAGTGTTATTTTATGTTCCATTTTCCCACTGGTACCTCTGTGACTGTGCAGCTGCTGGCAGCCTTTGCCATGCAGCAGGAGAGGAGCAGCCTGGGCTGTGCCCACCAGGGCGCTGCACAAAGCCTGTCTGTCCCGCACAGAAAGAGGCTTTCTGCAGCTGCAGTTTGACATCCTCATTAACCGTGTAATCTTTCATTTTATCCACCCTCT
Organism: Rhabdornis inornatus; assembly: GCA_013397075.1. NCBI lineage: Eukaryota > Metazoa > Chordata > Aves > Passeriformes > Rhabdornithidae > Rhabdornis > Rhabdornis inornatus. The sequence continues at coordinate 655,864 of VWZS01011165.1, forward strand.
ACTTCCTTTAATAGGAATATGTACTGGAGCTGGTCTTTGGAAGGAATGTGGTTAATGCTATTCTCGTGCATAATTGTGTATGTCCATGGGAAGCACTTTCATTTCTATTCTTGTGACCAGATATGACTGTGATCATTTTTTACCAGCACGTTGTCTGTGGAGGCCAATGTTCCTCGGGAAAGTGGACACTTCAGAATTTCATTGTCTCTTGGAAGGCAACTGTCCCTGGATTGCATGCACATCAGTTTGAAATACATCTGAATCAATACTGATCTTAATAGGCATTAAAACCTCAATTTTGGTTTTGTAACTATGAAACTGAGGGGAACAATAAAGAAGTGCCACAAGCAGCAAACAGGCTATTTTGGAATGCGTGTGATGTGAGCATGTTTTGCAGACTATGTCATGCCTCTACTGAACACAAAATGTTTTTTTTTAAATATTTCTTCTAAAAGAGAGAGAAAAATATGCAAATGAAGTATATTAGCAAGATGACTAGCTATTAAATGCATGCTATCAATTTCTATAAAGTGTATGTATAGATTTACCATAATATACTTGCGCTTGCAATAAAAAATAGAGTAGCCTGAAAGATGACTGAAAACAGAATATGATTAGGGGAGTTAAACCCTGACTTTTAGATGCTCTAAAGAAATGTAGTGTACGCTCATTTATGTGCAAATGTAATGGAAAAAGGCTGTAGGTAAAGTGGCGAAAGCCTAAACAAAATAAACACTTAATTTTCTTTTATTGTACTTTGTGACTATTAATAATATTACAGTACTAAGGCAGAAACATTAAACTAAGCAGGGGACCAATAAATGTCCCTAGACTGTGCAATGCTGTTGATATTAGTGGCTAATAGCTCCAGAGCTCACATAAAATGCAGATTGAAGTACAAAGAAGATGTTTAGTGAAGTCAGCAGTGGCAGTGAACTGTTTACAGGTGAAACTAGTAACCATAGGGCAGGCACAGCAGGGCATTTTCTGCAAAAGATATTGAACAGGAACTTTTGGAAGCACTTAATCAGACTGTCTCTGTCCTCAGGGAAGAGATTTGATAATCCAAATTTATTTCTCTTCGAAACTATCTTCTGAAAGCATTAATTATTATGTGTCATGTTTCCATTTATAAATATCATGAAAAATGCAAGTACTGCAGGGTATGCTGATATAAAAAAGTCCACATTGATTTAAGAACATCATGCTGAAGTTATGAGAGATGATTTGATTCCACACTGTTGGGTACATGAATGAGAAACTGGATTTGGAGTTAATGAACCATAATTAGGTTCACTCACTGTGACACACAGAAGAATGTAAGACTCGGCAGTAGTCATACTGTGCTTTGTTTTGCCTTGCAAATCCGGACACAAACTGTTTCCCACATCTTTATCTGAGAGATCATAAAGAAAATACTGACTGCAGAAGAAATAAATAGCTGTATATTTAATTGGAGAAAGGAGATCACTTCTCCTGTGCCCTGCATGCTGAGTGGCAGGGGGCAATATGAGTACAAAACTGACAGAGTGTTAGACAACATCCATCTCAAGAGTAATGCATTTTACCAGTGTCAGTAGAAGAACTAAAACAAGAATGCCTAATTATATTAATGTGGAAATAAGATCATTCAGTCCACAAAGAAAAAATAAATTTGAGGAAATACTTTTTTTCTGAAGTGTTTTTATTCAAAACAGTCTATAATTATTTTCATTATTATTTTATTGTACAATATATTCTGCATTTATAGGAAAAATTGAGAGGGTATAGTTCTTTTGTCTGACTTTGATCAGCTTATATATCTATCTGATTACCCCCCCCCGATTTGATTTACAGTTGGAATAATATGATAGGTTACCAGAGTCATTAAAATATCTTGTTTTTGTAAACACTGCACAGTAGATTATCACTGATTATGGTATCTCTCCAAATGTCTGTTTCTTCAAGACAAAGAATATAGTTTGGGGATGGGACAACTAGCGATAACTAAAACAAGAGTGAGTCAAACAAAATAAATAGTACCTATTAGTTGTGGTTCTATCCAGTTTTGCAATGAGCTGCTCTGCTGGGTTTCTCAGTGCAAGATGGAAGCAGAAGCTCAAGCAGGGGATTTCTTCAGTGAACAAAGTGCCAGTGTGCAATTATCCTCTTAAGTATCTCTCTCTGCATTCACGTCTAGGAAAAATAAGGAAGACTGCTGATAATATGTGGCATATTTTTTATTTCAAGGGCTAATTAACATTGCTTTACCCAGAGCTAGAAATGGATAGAAATCTTTTGCTAAATAAATTGGTTATGTTTTAAGACTCTGAAAGATTCCAGGCTTCTTCTTTCTGCTGTGGCATTGAACCTCAGGGTAAAACTGCAAGAATGTATCCAGAAGACAATCTCAGAATTAACTTGTCGGCACTCTGGGAGTCTCCCTTCCAACAGGAGCCATGACACTGAAGTCCCAAGGATCTGCTGTGATGGCTGATCCATCGAGCAAACTCTCAGCATATATGATGGTGGGCACCCAAGAAAATTTGAAATGTGAGAACTTGACTGGAACAGTTTCCCCTAAGCTGGACAGAGTGTGAAATGGAGGTGAACTTGTCTTTTCTTCAGTAATCTATTACCATAGAATCATAGAATCTGTTAAGCAGGTTAGCAAGTTATTTTAAGTCTGTTGAAGGGAGAGACTAATTTTCCTGTCTGCTCACTTGTCAAGTTATCTCTCACTTTGTGGTCCTGCATTACCTCACCTTTCTCTTAATGCATTTTAGGAAATTTACCTCTCAAGCCTCTTGTGAAGACCTGACTTGGCCTTCAGACCCACACCATTAATGTAAAGCTCAACTCACCACCCTGCTTGAAGAGGTGTCAAAAGACATTGTTACTATTTCCCAGGCCTTCCTCACTCTTCTGAAAAATGTGTCATTAATAGCCAAAATATACTGCTCTCCTTCAAAAACCTTTAAAATGCATCTTTAATGCACTATGTAATGAAAAAGGAAAAGATTAAGGTGACTCCTGTTCTGAAATCCCTGCTTATTCTCCTGCCTCAAACCCACATTTTACAGAGGATGACTAAATTGCCCTCCTAGATCAAAATCCTAGAAAGAAGGATTAATAGTAATTTCATACAGCAGAAATGAAAAGAAGATTCTAGATGGTGGGGGCAAGGTTTCCAATCACTTTCAAAATCTGGATCATCATCCTTTGGAGGCAAAAGTACATCCTGATGATCAGTATTTAGTGTTTCTTTAGTGGCAGGGAACTCTTCCCCCTTGCCTTTTGGAAGGTGCTGGCTGTCATTCCTGTACCTCGTGGTACAACTGCAATCCATTAAGTTTTTCCAGCAGGGTAGCACGTAGCATCTCAGAGCTTTGTTACATGTTCTGGCAAAGTTCAGTTGCCTGGAAACTGCTTGTGAATTTGGGTCAAATTTTCCTTCTCATTTCAGGGGGAAAAAAAAAAGGCAAAACAGCAAAAGACCTCTATTATCGAGGGAGGAGATGATTTTGTCCTGCTTTTATGAGGTTCAGCTCTCTCCTCTGCCTCGAGAGCATTGCAGCCTCCAAGCAATAGGTCATTATGTTGCATGGGGCATTCACAGTCCCTTTTGTTGACACTTATCTACTTTGTATAAACAATTGACTGTCCACTGGTACAGGAATAGGAATCTAAATCTCCCACTACAGAACAAAAAAAAAAATCTTTCTGCCTAGGTAAGTATTCTGTGCAAAGGGAGAGAGAGACCCATTCAGGAATCACTTATTTCAGGCTCACTCAAACTGGCAGTTCCAGTGGCATCTCCTCAGTTCATAACTTTTGTCCAAACCACACTTGTGTTCCCAAACGTGGGATGTCTCCAGCCTTCTGGGTGCTATGCTTTCTATTATTTTATCTCAGGCTGTTGAAATGAATTTCTGGCCTTGCTGTCTGGAGAAATGAGATGCTGACAGTTGTAGGCAGTTGTGATGAACTGTCACATCAGTACAAGAAAAACCTGAGTAAAATGTAATATTCAGTGAATATTCAACTGAAAAAGCAAGTTCAGCTTGGCCAGCATTGTACTAAAAGACACCTCTTCAGGTCCCAGAACACGTTATGTCTGAACAAACTGAAAGCTGCTTGGCCTGGTATAGCTCAGGATTTCCAATACTGTCAGTCTTAAAGAAACCTGTGAGCTTTTCAATTTTTTTATGAGCATATTTATCATCACGTACAAACCATCCCTTTCTCTAGGTCATTCTTTCAGGTTACTGAAATAATACTTTATGAGCAATGACTTGACTCTGAATTTATTTATTTTCTTAAGCCACAATCCATCTGGTATGGTGCATTTTATACTTTTATTTTTTAAATATCTTCTTATCCTGGTTACATGATAGCACTTGAACTGCATGTTATATTCATAAAACCAGGAAGCGTTCCAAGAACTTTGGCACTTAACACATTGCAGGTTACAGGTTTTGATTTTAAGCCAAACTGTTGTTTTTGGCAAGTGTATTTTCCCCTGAACCTGATGCACTTGAAATATTGATGCAGAGGAATTAACTGTGGGGATCCAGATCAAGAGACTTATTCTGCTGGATCACCTGCCTAAATGTGGCCCTGCTTTCTCATGTCGTTAATAATGCAGGACTTTCATGCACAAGTCAAGAGGTGACTTGACCTTCTTTTGCCCTCAGCAGTGCACAGTGAATTTGTGTAGAATCAAGTGGGCACTCCATGCAGAAACGTAGATATTAACACACTATTTCAATAATGACACAAATAATGATAAATTGTAATGCATCTGGTTGTGAAAATAAAACAGTGGTGCTTGTAGAGCTCGTTGTGTCCTGATAGTCAGGTGAAGGATTTATGTTTATTTCATCACTGTCTTCCACCATCAACTTGATTCTTTTGACAGCCTGCACAATGTGAATTTTAGAGCTGACAAATATTTATGTCTTTGCAACAGGGACAAAAGCTACAGTTAAAAGTTTTCCAGCAATTTTTTTTAGTCTTTGAAAGAGAACAAAGCAGAATTCTTTCCTGAAGGATGGTTGGCCCAAAGAGTTAAAAATAATAAAATACTTTTTTCTCAATAACTTAGGCAAATGTGACCTCAGATTCAGTAATTGGATATGTAATTCTAAACAATGATTCTGATCATGAACCTGCACTTCTTAGTTGAAACTTCTGTCTTAAACAACTTGCTAGTGCATTCATTTCCCAGGTGCTTTCCAGGACAGAGTTTTGAACGTATTTGACCAACTACAGAAAAAGATAATTTTGGTTGTCTGTTTGATACAATATATAAAGCCTAACAGAATATAAAATTTGGAGAACAGAGCTTGATTCTTCTTTTGTTTATGTTTTCACCTTGAGTCTATGTATTAATCTCTGAGTCCACCTGTCTAGTGCAGCTCTTTGAAGCTGTAGGTGCACAGCTGTCTGGAAATTAGCACAAGTGTGATTTCATATTTATTATCAGGTATAGTTTCTGTTGGATCTATCTCAGAACTGAAAATAGGTAGGAATGGAGACCAAAGCTGTGGGATATGACTGTGCTATTTAAGTGAAACTCATCCCATGGTGAAGATGAGAGGTACAAAGTCTGTGAACCACTGTGTACCCTGCTGCTATTCAGATCTGAGGACAGAAGGAAGAATTTAAACACTTTCCTGCCGGCTTTTGTTATCATTCAATTTCTCACAGCTGTGGACTATGCTGAACATGTTTATCATTTGGCTCACAGCTTCCCTTTCCACTGAGGTTTCTTATAATGCCACGCTGCAAAGAAAAGCACCAAGAGGTTAAGCATCAAAGCAGTGCAGTAGAGGAGGAGGAGGAGGAGGAGAAAAGTCATATTGGAAATTACAGATGACTGGAATCTGGAAGAATGAGATGTAGCAGATTATTTATAGTTATGCAAAACTGGAAGTCAAGTACATCCAGGACTCTGCTGTAGTTGGCAAGGGAGGGAAACAGGACCTGACCCTGCCTGAGCAGAGCACAGGATCTCATCACTGACTGAATTAATTCATATTGCTAGATTGTGGGCTGGCTGCAAAGTCTTTTTTAATTTTGCTCTTGGCTCTTCTGATGTCTTATGAGTCACAAGTCTTTTATTGGTCTTGTTTTACAGATCAGAGAGCAAGGGAGCCACAGTGTTTACCTATCTCATATGGAAAATGTGAGGCTTAATTAATGTTTGCAAAGGCCTGGTGGATCATCCACCAGAAATGTTACATCTGTGCTGTGTTATTCTTACCCATTGTAAAAAGTTCTCCCTCAACTTTTTCTCACCTTCTAATAACCTCTTAAAACCGAGAAAATATTATTGCAAATGGCTTGGGGCTTTATTTAATATGGATTACATATTTTTCAGGGCCAGTGATGTGAGGACATATGTCACTTGGGGGCCCAGTCAACTTCCCTTATGGTGCTTTCTTAACCAATACCATAGGTTGTCCAGCCCTGCATGAATTGCAGGATGGCACTTGGAAACGAGGATACAAATTTCAGGAAGCGCAAACCTGTGAATCTGGGCTCACAGTGTACAAGCTGGACTCCAAAAGCTGTGAATGAGAAAAGACACATTTTCAACTCCTGATGCATCAAGGCTGAGTGTTTTTTCCCAAAGTGTAGTAGAAAACAGGAAATTTTCATTGATGGGAGGAAATCTAATTGGCATTACTGATATCTTGTGGAATTACTTGAATTATTTACGATGGTAAAATCATTGTTTATGTTGTATTCACAAAATGAAGGCAAGGAAGGAAATACGAAGAACAGCGGTCCCTATTAGACACAATTGCCATCTATTTTTAGGGATATTTTTAAAACTCAAACCCACAAGGTCTTTATATCTAAGCTATATTTATATATCTACATGTATGGCTCAATGAACTAATTAGCAAAGCTCAGGAAGTGGTGCAGAAGAGATAGGGATAGAGATGAAAGCATGAAAAACCTAAAAATAGGGTGAGCTACTCTCTATACTCTTGTTGGTACTGTACAGAAAGGAGAATTGTGCTGTTTTTTTGCAGCTCCTCAGTTTGGAATGCACATTCTGGGTATTAGTGGTGTTCAGCATTGTATCACAAGATTTTCTAAAACTCACAGACCCTGATTTTCTAACCTCCAAACATCCCCCTTCCCCAGCATGAAGTGTGTCGATTTTGGATGTGATTGTGCTGTCATTAATTACTGTGTGGGCTGGAAGCTGGTGTTTGCCCACAGCTCAGTGACCAGAAGCTAATTACATTCAGTCTGCACAGAGTGAGGCCAGTGCCCAGGCTGCGTCATGTCAGTTCATCTGAAAATTGTATCTCTCATGGATGCTGGAGTGTGAAACTCTTTTGTTACCAAGAAAAGCTGCCTAAACAAGCCGAGGGCAGGGCTGGTTGAACCCAGCAGAGGAACCTTTAGACAGTGAAATTAAGCTCTTCCCAAGTGTTGTTTTTTGTTCTGGCCCTACCAAGTCATTCCCCGTGACTGAGCAGCTAAAACCACTGGATTTGTGATCTGCCTCTGTAAATACTTGTGTTGCAGAAGTCAGTCCTGCTCTTTTTTTTCCCTTAAGTGAATGAGCCCTCTGGGCTGTCTCCAACCCAGCTGCCTGTGAAATTATTGGACTGTAATCTTTCCAGCTTGTTCACAAGTCTATGAACTGCATCTCTGTGCACCTGCGTGGGGGGCACCTCGTGCCCCCGGCTGGATTTGGGTGGAAAGTGGAAGGTGGTGAGCCCTCTAAAGCTGCTCCTGCCCCTGTGGTGACTGGGCATGGGCTTGTGGGCAGGAGGAGCTGCAGGAAGGCACAGCCTGCAGCTTTTTTCTCTTTATTTTAGGTGTGGACCTGTCTAATCGCTTTTTCTAAGCAGACTTCAGCCTTTTCTTGTGTTGTGGCTTTCCTCCAGGCATTTGTTGCCTTTGTGTGTTTTTCTTAGACGTTAGCACTTCTCTTAAGACAAGTGCAAATAAGTGGCTTAAAAGGGCACAGGTATTATAGAACAAAGACCTTTAGCTGAATCCATGTAAACCATCACTTCTGCTTTGTATTATTTAATAGGAAACACAAGAAAGGGTGTCATTTTTACAGACTGGGGATCCTCATGCACTCAGGAGACCAAAAGAGAATGCTGGTGTGGTGATGAGATTGCCCATGGATATGTTTTTCCAAACTCTGAAAATCGTGAGCATTATCATACATCCATAGATTATTTAAGCAGATTCCCCCTGTGATTTACAAACCTCTCAGAAAGTTCTGATAATTAATAAGCTTCCAAAGAGAAACTGGGAGAAGTATCTGCACTGTGTATGGCACTTTTCATTATCCTAGTATTTCTTGGGATGTGAATGATGGCTTGCTTTCAGTGAGGAGCCATCAGAGATAAATTCCTCCCGTCTCTGTGAGAAAGAGCAGAGTCTGTTAAGTAGAACTTCATTTCCCCAGAATGGCAATATGGGTGTTTATGAGCTAATCAAAGGCAATGCATCTACTGCCCTTTATTGAAATCCTTGATAGCCTTGCAAAACAGATAAATTTTTCTTCTCTTCACGATACACATTTTTCCCCATCCATTTGATGTAGGTAATTTCCCTCAGCACAGATGGCACTCTCCAAGTGTGTCCCCACTGGCAATGTCCATTACTCTGTGTCCAGAATCTGGGCACTGAATGAGGGGCTGACACATTCTTGCTTTCACTGCTGTCACTGCTGGGTGAACAGAAAGGACCCCATCGTAGGCAGATGTAGCAAACTGGAAATGGGAGCAGAAAAATGCATTTATATTTCCTATTGGAAAAAAAAAAATCCCAATTAATGTGGCTGCTCTCAAACCTGGAGCTAATGTAGCTTTTGTCCTTTTGGTGGGGTAACCTCTAAGTAAATGGAGCCTGGAATTCGGTGCACAAGAGCACTTAAGGCCAGAGTTAAGTAGTCAAGGAAAACATCAACAATAAAAGGTTACAGATAAAAAGAGGTGATTTTCTTTTCTGAGCCCTGAGGACTCGTGGTCCCAGTCTGTACTCATTAGGATACAGCATAGTGTGAATTCTCAGTAAGGAACTTTGATCTGAGGAGGTTTTGATGGCCTTTGAATGAACAAGCAGTATTATAGCTAACAATAAAAATAACATACCTGTCTTCTGTGATCTTGCAAATAGCCTTTAAGGAAGCAAGTAATTAACCAGGACCTTTTGCCTTGGCTACAGCAGTTACTGAGATATGAGGAGAGCAGAGGATGGTACATTGATGTGATCTGCATCAGTGTATGTAGCAACATATCACTGACAGAGCCTGTAAAGCAGCAGAGTTCAACCCAGAGAAGCAATCCAGAGCCAACAAGCTCAGTGCCAGAGAAAAAAACAGCAATTGCTTAGGATAAGATTTTTCCAAAATTTGCAGCAGAGTTGGTATGCTGAAAACAGTATCAGGATCAAGAGAGAATGTGTTTTAAAGACAATTCAGATTTTTGGTGACTGTAGAGATGAAAATGGATTGAAGAAATTAAATTCTTAAGCAAGGACTTGTACTTTACTGTGCTCACAGTCCTGGAGTAAGATTAGTCTTACACATCTAGTGCAGAAGCTTTCTAATTGGTTACAGAAAAATTCTGTTACTATTTTAATCTTTTTGAAAGAATTTGACGAACATTCAAATGTTTGTAATTTACCTTTTCTTCCTGAGTTCCTATAAAACATATTTAGTTGGCCAAATAAAACACAAGGCTCTCAGAAGAGTGGAAGACAGTTTTCACTTCAGGCATAGCAGTAAAGATTGATTTCCATTTCCTGAATCAGATAAATGACTTGTTTTTTGAGGGGAAAAATGATTCTTAAATATTTTGTCCAGCTTTAGGTATGACTAAAGGGGCAGGAATTTTTTTTCTTGCATTTGTGGAGAATACTTAGTAGCTTGTATGTGCTGCAGCAAGTATATATAAAAACCAGATTGTAAAACCCAAATTTTAAAGCAGCTAGGAAACCTTTTGACTGTATTCTGCAGTAGTCTCAAATAGAACTCTCAAATTTGATCACATAAAGGTTGAAATGGAGGCCTTCAGGCTCTCCAAACTCAACTGGTTTGGGAAATGCCTCATGAAAATTCTTGTTTAGTCCAGGAGGCCAAACACTGAGTCAATATTTAGACTGAGGGCTGGGTCTTCAGCTGGCACAAAACCACTTCTTCCACTGATGTGAGCTGGAGATGGACAGACTTTGCAGCTGCTGTTTCTTATGATTTTGTTACTTGCTTTGTGGTGTTGGGTACAAGATTTTCTTTCATTCCCTGTAACCCAGACTTGGGGAACTACATGCAGTCTCCATTTGCATGGAGATGAAGTGTGACTAAGTCTCTTGCCTCTCTGATGTTGGAAAGAGCCTGGAAAACAATAGCCTGGAGGCTCTTAAACTGTAAGGCAAAGAAAACAGATTTATCATTTCAAATAATATGGTTTATACAATGATGTCAAGATTTCTTCAAACATCGAGCTAAAGATACTCTAATTTATCCCAGTGGAGAATCTGATCCTAAATATTAGTCAGGAGACAAAAATGAACTGTTTATGCAATAGGGATAACCTCCCTCTCTTTCACTCTCTCTGTGTCTCTGAGCTGACTGTTCCTATGGAGATCGCCAGTTTCTTCTGCAAGCTCATCTTATATTCTGTCTTGGATGGCTACTTACAGTTGAGATCCACAGGATGCTGGCTCATTCCCATTTGCTTTGGAGACAGCAAATTTTGGCAGCAGAACAGCTTCAAGTGCCAGCTGGCATCAGGCTTGACACAGCTGTAGTAGTGGGACAAGAATTTACTTACAAACAAATCTCCCTGTTTGAACCCTGTGTTACCATCCTGACAAATTGGGAATGCACTGAAATGTATTTGCTGAGCTCAGAGGATGCTCCTGAAGCTCAGATTTGTGCAGTTCAGAGTCCAGGAGGCAGCCAGGTAACTGCATCCCTTCTCCTCACTGCCCCTGACAGCCTCTACTCAATTCCCATTTCCCCACACAATGCCCTTCCAGCTTGTCCAGTGACCTACAGGAAAAGCAGGTGTTAGCTCCATGCAGTTCTGTGGGCTCCCTACTGGAGAAATGGAAGAATCACAGTTTCCTTCTGATCTCAGGTGCTGCTGCTCTTAGATATTTATTAGTTACTGGCAGGACCTGCAGGGGAAGCTGGTGCATTATCAGACTTTGCCTTATCTGGCTGCATTTTGCTGTCTGACTTGGGTGCTGCAAAGAGCCTGATGTTTAAAAACATGCAGAAAAGGAGATACTCCTGCTTAATTTCCAAGGCTGAAATGTGGAAAACAAAGGATGTAAATCCATACATGAGTAATCAACAAGAAGGCAAATATTTCCTTTATTAAAGTCAGTTCATATTAAACTTGCTAAAGACATTCAAAAAGAAATATGTACTTTACCAGTACTGGTATAATGCGTGTATTTTCATTGCTATGGATTTATCTCTCTTCTGCTGGATTTTCTTCTAGAAACAAGAGATTAAGAGAATACAGCCTTATTTAAAACCAATTCCCTGAGCTCAATCTGCCCCTTCTGCTTCGTCCCATTGGAAAAAAACCTTTGTAATCTGGTAAAGCAACAAGAGAGCCTAAGCAGGGAACACTTTCTGTGTAAAACAGTATATTCCATCCTCAAAGCTTCTGTAGCTCTCAGCAGTTCATCACTTTCAAATCAGCCCTTTTCTCTGACTTTACAAAGCAATATTCCAACACTCATTTCTTGACATGGTGGAAGCGGTCCTGCTGCAAGTGTTCTCTGGAGATTTGCAAAAAATCAGAGTAGAGTCTCCCAAAAAGGAAGACAGCAATAGAAGCTGAAGTACCTCATAAAAAAAAGGGTAAAAATTTAGGAGAACTGGATGGAATCATCAGTTTTCTACCGTATATCTGCATGGACAGAATGAGGAATAGTGATAATTAACATTACCATGGAAAAAATTATAAAACTATTTTAGAAAACATTTGAGATTTGTCATGTGGGCCTTGTTGCTCAGACCCTTTGGTTTGTGCAGGGATAGTTTTACGTCCTGAGAGTCCCAGACATGCATGTGGCTCCCCAGGAAAGCAAGCAGAGAGCAGAGAGAAGGCAGCTGTCACTACCCAGCTCCAAGCTAGGAATGATGCCATATCTGTGCCGTGTGCTTCCTGTTAGAAAATAGTTCAGTTTCAAAGTCTTCAAAGAGTTCTGAGTGGTCTTGATCTACGCTGCCATAGAAACAATAGTCTGCCAGCTGGAGCCGTTTTTATTTTTATATATTGGATATGCTAACGGGGAGACCTGTCAAAAGTCTGTCTAATGGAGGTCTGGTGGTTCCTCAAGTCCCGGGAAACCCATTTAAAACCCTGTTTTACAGCTTCTTGATTCCCTCCCTCCCAAGGGCAGCCTAATGGTGAATGTGAAGTGTATCATGATGGATGTTTTCCCTCAAACCCTTCAGCTTTAAATCCTTTCTTTTTCTAATTCTAGTGTGAGTTCATCTGCACTTCCCCTTTTGTGCTGTTGTCTGCTGTCTGTGGAGAGCTAGATTTGATCTCGTAAGAAAGTGCTGTGTGTCACATCAGATACTTTACACATCCTTTAGGCTTCTTCTTGGCAATAAACAAATAAATAAAGTCAGCATCAGAAAAACTTCTTAGACAAAACCAGTACTATTTTGCTTTCCTTTTAACTTTACAACGAAGCCAAGGAAGATAGTGCAATAGCAATATATTCATAAATATAAACAGTTCATAAATATAAACGTATGTGTGTTTATGTGAATGTACTGAATTTGGTAATTTCCTCATAGAGGCACTTTTTTCCTCAGACTTTCATACATTTTGCCATCCTCCCCCGGGGCCAGGTGTAATAGATGCTTCTCAGTTGGCCAGTTTTGGACTTTTATGATCTGTTCTACTGTTTGGTAGCTACTAAAGAAAATTATTTCCCTGATAGACTTTGAAAGAGTCACAAACACCTTCCAAAGGAACTACTTTGTCCTCCAGCTATTCAAGTGCACATCAGCATTTCATTTTCTGTAGCTATCGTGGTGATTTTCAGCTCTGACCAAGAGGTTCAACCTCCCTGAGTTTGTTTTGCTAGCTCATAATGTTAAATTAATTTATCAGGTAAAGTTTATAATCTTTTGTCTTAATTATTGATATAGAAGGCATACTTTGGTCACAGGCAATTTTGTCATGGATTAAGTGTCTTTTAATTTAAATACAGCAAATTTCTACTCATCCAGCAGTGGAGATGAAAAAAAGACTGGTATTTGTACTGGCAGCAAGCCTGGTTTGGTTCATGCAGTAGACAATGGTTGAATTAAGTAGATCTGTTTATTCAGAAGCTGTTTTATCCCCCAGTGACCTGGTGTGTTGCACAGCTGAGGGTACCTGCACTGAGGTATTGCAGAGCCTCCTCTGCTGCCTCAAGGAGTTGAAGGCTTGCAGAAACAACCTCCACATCCCCTCTAGCTCTTGTCGAGGGTGACTATTCACAGTCAGCCCTTTGACAGTAAGTAGTTTCACATTTCTTGAACTCAGCTTACAAAAGCTGGCAAATGATCCAGAGCACTCTAGAAAGTTTGGCCCTTTTATAATGTTTGTACTGCAAGTGCTCTCTGTTTGCTGGGTAAGTGATATGTATTGACAACAGTCACTCCGATCAACAAGGATTTTTTGTTGTTGTTGTTTCTGGTAATTTATAGCCTGTTATTGCTTTGCTTGCATTGATTGGGCTCAGCAGAATATTAAGCAAATCCGTTTTCTTATTTTCGAAACAAAATCTTTTAAATCTATGTGGTTTCCTCTTAGTCCACTATACCTCCCACTGGTGAGTATCAGCCTTTCAGAGCAGCCTAAAGGAGAACTAAGGGACTCACTTTCTTTAATGACCTTCAGCTGACCAGTGTTTGATTTAAATTTTATGGGTATAACATGTTGTTAATCACACAGCTATTTGCATTTATGGCCTGCAGCCATCCTTCCTTGGGCTGTGATCTCTTTCAGTCTTGCACTGAGCCAGGCTTGGCTTGCCAGTATTTGGATGTCAGATTTTCCAGCATTTCAATATATGGATAGCAGGGGAAATGGTGTTTGTAGCTCTTGGGTCACATACTCAACTCAGACCCAGTACAGAACCCCAGAATGAGCTAATACCCATTGCACTAGCTGGGCTGTTATCTCAGGAGAGATAAGGGAACTATAGGATGTGTAGGGTGAGGCACTGAGGAGATAAGATTTTGCAAGAGCTGCTGTGACTGCTCTTGGGAAAGACGAAGATGTGACTGGGAGAGAGGCGGGGGGAGAAGGGAACAACAAATTTCCTCATCATTCTCCCATGAATGAAGGTAGGTCAAAGGAGGGTCTTTTCTGCCTCGAGAAAGTTAAGTTGCCTCCTTATGGAAGGCAATAAAGGTCAAAGAATAGAAGAAGTTTCCACTCCTCAGGTTATAGTTTGGGGCAGGAGGCAGCAAAAGTTTGGAAGGGACATGGTGATGCTCTGAAGAGAGGTTGGCAGAAGAGGAAAGCAGTTTCCTTGTTTTCTCTTTAGTTTAAAAAAAGCTTAGTGACCTTGTAGCAAATGTCCTTGTACAGAGGGATGACCTTCAGGTCACTGGGAGCTGCACAGGGAGAGTGTTCCCACTCATGGGAGGGAATGCTGGACTGCAGGACTAATGCTGGACTAATTACCCTTTCCACATTGTGTGCCATCAGTTTTATTAACATTGCCACATTCAAAAATATTTAATGTTTCAGATTTCTTTCTAAAAAGATCCAAATAGAGGATACAGTGAAAGAATTTATTTCTGGAAAGTCTGAACTGCTTAATGCATTCTGTGAAAAGCAGGTATTTATTTTTTAGCCCAAGGCCATGGCTGTATGTTGCACAGTAGTGAGGGTTTTGAATTCCTTCATGCCTAAAAAATGAAGTATTTTTGACAAACAATGCTCTAAACAAGGTATTGGGGTGGCTGGGCCTACTAGAAGAAAACCAAAATATTTAGTGTAAGTGGCATATAGTCAGTGTAAGTGGTGTTTTCATTTATGTGTTTTTTCACCATACATACTGAAAAAGAAAGCTTTAATAATTGATGAACATTTTTTATTGTTTCTCATTAAAAAGTCATGTCTGGTTTGTTGTGTGATAGGACAGATGTGGCAGTGGTGGCATGGCAGTTATGTCAGATGCTGTGTGCTGCACACTGTTCAAAGTTTAATGAACAATTCTAAGACATTCTAAGGCAAAGGAAAACATTATGAGCTTATAAAAAGTTGTGTCTTCTCATTCAGCCTGTGGCACTACACTCAATTTATTTAAGTGACACTGAAAAACCATTGCATTCCTTCAGTCTCTTCCAACATCTACTGCAAAATATGCATTGCCAATACATGAGATGGGAGAAAAAGATTTATAACAGTGCTTGAGAAAGTATGTTGTCTGATATGTAAAACCTGCATACTTGGATTTTAAAATGCTTAATGTGAGTTTAAATCTGTTCCCACTGAGGTCAGTGGAAGTTTAATCACTGACTGATTTCACTGGGAACAGAGGCCAAAAGTAAGCACCTTTTACAATCCCACACAACAATTCCTGGCACACAAATGTGGCAGCTACCAAGACAGTTCATTTTTCAGCCAAACACAGAGCATGGTCCACAGTTTTTTGGGGTTTTTTATTTAATTTTGGACAAGTTTCCACTGGGGGCAATGGGAGTTTGACAGAATTAGCTCAGTGGTCCCTGTGAGACAATAAGACCTCAGCTGACATGTCTAAGATGCATAAGTGAATCTGTGAGTTCCATTTGTTGCAGTGTGTACCAGGACATGTTTTCTTTGCACATGCAAAGTCCTGAATGTGCTTAAAAAGGTTTCAAGAAAAGCATGACAAATTTTCACTGAGATCTAAAGGTTAGAATTTAGTCTCATTCCCCAAACAACGCAGAATTTGAGCAACAGAAATATACCCTTCAAGGTCCCCATTTCACTTAAAATATAATTTAAGAATGCAAAAATGGAGACTTGTGATGGAAGCAGCAGGTAGCTCCTTGATGAGCTGCAGCACAGGCAAGTTTTGAAGACAATTGCCAGAAGCCACATGACCACTGAAACAGCTGCTTTATTCTGTGCTGAAGTGCTCCACAGAGCCATTTATTAAAGAGCTAATTCTGCTCTATGTGAAATTTTTTGGGCTTCAGCTCTGAATACCGTCAGGGGAGATATCAGTTGGCAGCAGATGTGGAAAGCTATTCATGTTGGCAACCCAAACAGCTTGGCTGGGGAAATTAGTGCAATACTTAAATAAATAAATAAATAATGGATAAGGAGTCAGAATTGCATTAAGTAAACAAAGATTTTCCTGTACCAGGTTTGTAGGATTTTCTTCTGAGGCTCATGGTATTTTATATTACTTAAAATATTAGGCAGATTGTGATTATTCTCAGGTTTTCTGCACTCATCTTTATGTTTGCTAACTTTGGATCTATCTGTTTTCAAAAAAGCAGAAAATACCCGAACTTCAACACAACCCTGAAAACATTAAGGGTTTCAGCTTTATGATGAAAACCCCCAACATTCTAAGCTCAAGAATGTAGTATTTTCTAAAGACTTTCTGATGTCTAGAAATCTTGTTGAGACCTGCAGATTTCAGTTATTAAATAATTTTCACTAAAGTTACACCCAAGTGATAGTTTTTTGAAAGCAGCGACTCAGTTACACCGAAGGTGACCTCATGACCAATCTCTGTATGTTATCTTGTAATCCCTGCAGCCAGATGAGCTCTGTCACACAATATCCCTGTGACAAAACTCCCCTTACCCAGTATCTGCTCCCTCCCCATGATAGCACTGATAGAGGAGAGTCTGCAGAGTTTCCCCAGTGAAAAATAACAGTTAATAAGGCATAATTTGAATGCTTCCACTTTTCCCCTTTTTAACCAATTAAACGTTTGTGAAGAGCCACATTAAGATCTTTGGTCAAGTGATCTCCAATGCATTTCCCCCTGACAAGGCCACAAGCAGTAATCTTGTGCTTGGTGATCTTGAGCTGGGTCTGAGTGGGAGTTTTGCAGCGGGATCCAGCTCACAGCCCCCAGCAGCTGAATGCTTCTAATGATAGTGCCAGGGAAAACTTCCACTAGTTATGAAATATGGGTCAGCTGCTTTGGCTATGACTATTGAACGTCACTTAATATTTATCAAAGACAAAAATATCTTGCTGCAAGAGAGTAGCATTTGTTCCACTAGTTTCAGAGGCCAATTGTGCGTGGTTTGGATTTCAGACTACAAAATTGTTTCTGACTGTTTCAGGCTCAGCATCTATTTCAGGGTAGGCTGAGGGTTTCGGAGAGCACTGGGGAAGGGGGTGGGGAGTTAAGTTGCTCAAGAGATTGTATATAGGTTAAGAACCCTTTTATATCTGGAATAACCATTGCACATATGATTTTGCTGGCTGATAACTGTCCCCTGAGGGTTGGTGCCCATCAGGCTGAGAGGCAGATGTGAGCTTCTGCCAGCTTTTGGTGCTCTGAAATCATGTCATGCTGGACAAGACCCTGTACACTGACCCTGAAACAGAGAGCTTGTTCTCTTGGCATGGGAATGGAAGTAGCAACACTGAGTACCTCCTGTGCTTGTGTGCTGGTGAAGCCTGGCCCAGCCTGAAGGTCAGAGAATGGCAGGAAATCTTTTCATTTCTTCATCAGCCTTTGTGTCAGGCAGAGTGACACAATGATCTCGATCTGATAACTATATGGGAACTCACTGTGTACATCCATGGGTACAGAGACATTTTCAGGTCTGAATTAGTCATTAGTAATGTTACAAGGATGTAAACAATCTGTATTATCAGACATGGGAAAAGTTTCCCAGCAGCCACAAAATTCCAGAATTTCAGCTGGGGAATACAGCTAGGTAGAATCTACCTCCTGTACCTTTACTGCTCCTTGCAAATGGTATGAATCTCATTTTTCCCATATTTTTTTTTTAAACTGACTTCTTTGGCTCCAAATATTTATTTATTTATTTATTTATTTATTTATTTATTTATTTATGAGAAAGCTGAGAGGGAGGGCAGGGAAAAAGAGATCTGTGAGGAATATTTGTATCTATTATTTTGAAAAATATTTTTAAAAATTACTTTTGTAGCCTTTTTGCATCCTGTCTCTTTTTGGAAAAAGCAAAATTTAATTTTAAAAGTCAGCATTCCCTGCCGCAACCCACTCCCCTAAAACCTCCCAAACAAGAAAACACCAAACTAAGACATTGTAACATTCTTTTAAAAAGCTACCTCCTGAGACAAAATATTGCAGTGAACTGATGATAATTGACTTTTTAATGTTAACTACTGTGGCTTGAAGCGCTATACAGGTTTTGCATCATTTTTGCTGCTTGGTATGATTAGTACCTCTTAATTTGGAAAGCAAAATTGTGTTCCATTGAGAACAGTGTTGGCAGATTGCCTGTGCCTAAGAGACACACTTAACGTGCAAATAAATGTACGTAAGTGGTGCAAAACATGAATTCATATGAGCCTGTTCATAGTAGTGTGTGGCTGCATCTCGGCAAGTCAAACTGAACTGGTTTGTTTGCAGACAGCAGAAACAGCTCTGGCTGTGCTGGAGTAGCTGCAGGGAACAGGCAGCTGCAGCCGCATCTGACAGTGGGATCAGCCCTAAGGAAGCACTTCCTCCAGCCTCTGGTTAAAAAAAATCTGATAAAACACATTCTTTTATGCTAGTTTGTTGAAAAGTGTGTGTATATTGGAATTCCTCCGATTATTGTGAGTGATGTTCTCATTCTGTGGCCAAGAGTGATCAAGAAATGCTGCAAATCCAACAAAGCCCTTGTTTTCTGTGGGTGTTGCTGTGGAACACAGGAATCATGGCTGTTTGTTCACCATGGTGGTTTCTCTGGTGCATTTGTTTGGCAATTGCATCACTTATATATGAAAATGCATCCAGGAAGAAACCTTCCAGGCCAAACAAATGACTTTGATAAGATATCAATACATGACTAAGAAGCTGCCTTGGAAGCACACCCACTTAGTTTGAATTAAAGGAGTAGGATTTAGGACAGGAGATATAATCCAACTTGACAAACTAGTTAAATATTGACAAGAAGCAGAAAGGCAGCAGTGCTTGCGCTGAAGAGAAGAACACGCTCTTGCTTTCCTGATTGAGCACAGCCAGGACTTTCATACCCACAATGGATGGCTGCAGGAACCCAAAAGATCCAGCCCAGCCCAATGCTCTGCATGGTTTATCATTCCTTCAGTTCTTAAAGGTAGGTTTGCTTTCCCAGGAAGCTCCCACCTAGTGAGGGAGCAGGGTGGGTACCTCAAAGCTGCTTTAACTTCAAGGGGGTATTTTTATTATGAGTCACACAGTTGCATGCAGGCTTACACTATTGAAAATTTAATGACTGAAAAATAGACAGTGGAACATAATGCTGTACATTTTCTGCCTTGTAAATCAGAATGGTTATGCACGTTTGTGTGTGTGATTATTTCAAAATGTTTATTTAGTTGGTAGAATTATTATAAGACTGTGTTTTAAACCAGCTATTAGCTAATGGAGAGACCTCATCACCAGGGATATTAGGAGATTATGGCTTCATTTAACATAATGCACAGAGATAGCCCAAGTGTTCTGCTTTTTATTTGTGTTTGTTTAAATTTATATACATACTTTAACCCATTCCATAGCATTTTGTCTTTCAACAAAATCCTCCTATAATCCAAAAGGTTGAGCAGAGATGCTGTTCCACATGATAACTGAAGAGCTATGTAAATAAAACCTGACATATTAACTGCCTTGGATTCCTGTAACTTCATATTTGGAAATAAGAAAATGTAATGTAGATATGAGAAACACCCGTATTTGCTTTTCCAACAAAGTAATTAGTCAGCAGCTGGAACTTCAGAAACAAAAAAACTGGAGCCAATTATCTCTTCTGTATTGCCCTAGCAGCAGTGAAATTAGGGCATAGAGGAAAATAAAAAATATGGTTGGGTTATTAGCACAAATGATTTTATAAACAAATAAAACATAAACCAAATTGTAACAAGCACACAAGAGAGAGAACAATAAAATATTGACAGTTTATTTTAGCATGTGGTCTCCCTGGAAGACATTTCATAAACACATGATGATGTACATGTCAGAAAGTGATTGTTCTGTACCCCCATAACTGCAGCATTGTTCTGTACAGTTCCGGGGAGCCATATGGCCTGAACATACCATACAATTCATTAGTGAATGTATTACAGCTTTACATAGCCTCAGAGAAATGTGGCAACACGTGATGTAATGCTCATGGACAGTAGTTTGTTGGCTCATTTACCAGTGCTTTAAATAGAACTATGCTGGGCACATTAGATTTTATGGCTTTGCTTCTAAAGCTGGGAAAGTCCCTGCACTCTTTCTTGTTAGCAGTCCCTCTGTATGAAATGTTGCAGAGAAAGGGAGTTGTGGGAAGAGGAAAGCCTAACATTTATATGCAAACTGATGTGCAATGGACTTCGCCTGGCTCTGCAAACACTGGGAGCAATGCTGAACCCTGGTTGTGTTCTTAGACAGAAATCACAAGCATATTCTTGATAAAAAACTTGGATCCTGGCCCATGGTGCTATAGCCAAGGTACCAAACTGAGAAGAAAGCCATATATGACACTATTTGGTTAAGGATTAATGTGTTATGGCTTCATCTAATCAGGGATATTTAATCAATTTTGCCACCTTACAACACAATAACTGGTATCTCAAACACCTTCAGGTCCTGATGTGTATGGATCACTAACATTGAAATCTGTTCTCTGGTTTTTTGCTTTGTGTGAATTTTCTTAGTGTACCTTGGCATGCTGAACCCCTGTTTCGCAGAGTAATGCAGTCAGCATTTGGTAAAAATTGAAAAGCTTTCATTGATTTATCTTTGGACATATCCAGAACCCTTCCACGTGCAGAGCTGCCTGGGTGTGACTTGCTTTTGCATTACTGGAGTTTTCTGCTGCTGCAGCTTTATTGAGATCAGGGGAGTTACTGCGGCTTAACCCAGAATTGCACAGCGGTGACATCAGCCTCATTCGTCCAGGAGGGAATTCTGCACGTGGAGAGGCTTCCAAACTGAATATAGTTTTTCGGAAAGGAAAAATGGAGCTAGGAATCCAATCCAATATGAGGAACTAAGGTTGTTACGTGTAGCACATAGTGGAATGGTATCTGGTCTACAAACAATTCTGGGAGAGAACATTCCTCCCAAATAGAGCGTGATCATTTTATATAAATGGTTCAAATTTGCAGGACTGGGATACAAATCCCTGTGTCTAAATAAAGGTGATTAAAGAGACAAAATAATCAAGAAAGTTGGTCTGAGTTTGCTAGAGATGAAGGAAATATCAAGAGATTTGTGTCAGAACAAAAATCTCACAATAAGCACTGCTAAGGGACCTCATTCCATGCATACTTGAACATTAGCTCTGATTTGGCTTTGAATCTGAATGCAGACTTCGTTCTCATGCTGAATCCAGAGCCCAAATATATTTTCTCTATCCCATTTGTTTTCCCAGGCCTTGTTAATGAATAAGATCTGTGTGCATTCCAACCCAAGTTCCAGATTTTGACATCTTAAGGACTTCAGCTATTTAAAGCACAATTTCCATGTATAAGTCATAGTAAACAAGAGTCAGCAGGAAGTTATCTTTCGTTGCTCAAAAAAGTAGTGAGTGTTAAATTAAATAAATAGCATGTCTTTTTAGTGTTCTGTCACACAGACTAAAATCAGATGGAGCTTTTATTGAATCTGGCCCAGAGGTTACAGAATAAAATAAATATAATGAAGTTGATTTAATTCTCCTGTTTGTTTCACTGTAGTTGGAGGAAATATTTGCCTATGGAGGAGAACATTTTGAACAAATTCAGAAATACTTTTAATTTGCCTCTCAGGAACTTGTAAGAAAGTGTTGTATTGTGGAGGAAGCTTAACTTTGAATGATTAGACTTATATTATTTTTCAGTGGATTGTCATTTAATGTCATACTCCTATTTATGCAGTGAAAACCCTAGAGCTACTCTGTGTGATTGAGCTAAACCAAATGTTTGGCAGGAGAATGGGGATTTTCAAAATTAGAACTTGCTTCTTTTAGTGTCTGGTTTTGTTTAACTATGGAAACAGAAGCTTAAGGGGAAGAAATTTTGCCATGTGATTAAATGTCTGGAAAAAAGTGACATGTAAAGTCTCCTCTATGCAGCAAGGTAGTTGAGTTTTCATGCTAATTTGAAAAAGAATACTACATCTGTTTTGGTAATGGTTTTTGTAGTATTTTTTTATCAGTTTAAATAAAAGCCAAAGAGAACAGCAAAGATGTAAGAACAGACTTCTAAGCCAAGTTCACAAATTGGCTTTAAAAGTGATTAATAACCACTCAACATAATCAGGCAGTATAATGTAATCACACTTGGGAAAGACACGAGGAGGTTCATCAGGCTCTCCCTGCAAATGCTACAGAAAACAGTGGTTTAGTTACATTTTCTATTTCTGGTAAAGTTCCCTTTAGCATGGAAAGAAATACAAAATTGTCCATTAATGCAGGGTGTGATCCTTGTTCAGAACCAGTCACCTTCCCATCAATGAACAGGGATGTCCCTGTTCTGTGGCAGTAATACAACACTGATCCAGTTGCTGCACTTGATATTCCAGCACTGTGCATTTCTCCTAATGATAATATCTCTGTGTAGGATATACTTTCAATTCAGGCTGAATTTTGAAGAAAGAATCTCGCAACTTATATTTTCTTTGGATTGTGTTCTGATCCTTGGCCCTGCCTAGGACAGAATTAAAATTGCATGGCAGCTCCTCCCTGAGACTGGGGCTTTAAAATCCAATTTAGAGATTTCAGATTTGAAATGTGACTTGAATCCTTCTCAAACTTCTTTATCAACTGTGTTCATTTCTCTATGTAATCCACTCCTCAGGCTCCAAGATATGACATAAAATGATATTTTAAAAGATGTATTATGTGGAATATGTTGAATGTCTTCAAAGTATATTAATAGGAAAATAAACTCTGGAAATAGCTGTGTGTTTTTAGAAGCAAGAAAAAAAATGCAGTGTTTCAGCAGTGTATAGTAGAAAATAATTACTTCTGAAAATAAAAACTATGGAAGATTTTATTTTATTTATTTATTTATTTATTATTTGTGAATAAATCTTAGCTTGTACTAAGGACTCTTTATGTTCTGTATAAAAGTAAAGAATGACTTTGTAAATTATGGTCTAGTTCATGGGAGACAACCAAGCAGCACCTTACAGGTACAAGTGTTGTCACAAACAACAGGCAGAGCCTGTCTGACCCTTCCCTGTGCCCACCCTGGATGCTCATGTCCTTCCCATATGCAGTTTGCTGGGATTCCATATGGTTTCTCTGCAGACTGCCAGACATGTGGGGAAAAAAAAAGCCTGGATTGCACACAGGATGACAGGCCAGCCAAAGCCTCCAGATATTCTGCACTAAGGTCCAGGTGGCTCAGAGGGTTTGTTTTTCTCCCTATGGCATTTGAATGTGCTGATGGTCAGGTGAGCACTGCAGGCATTTCCAGTCCCATCTACTCCTTGCTGAACTTCTCTTCTTAATTCCTAGGTATTCAAAAAGCTGAGGAATTATTTACAGTATACAGCCACAGGCACAGAAATCAGTCTAGTTCCCCAATAATTTTAAACAAACATCTGTTTGGCAGAATATTTACTAGTCAATGCCAGAATTTCATAAGGCACAAACAGAAAACACTGATAGAAGGAATTAAAGGAAAAAAGCAGGAAAAAAGACACTCAGTGACTGCATCTGCAAAAAGGTGGATATTTCCTGAAACTGCTACTGGAGGCTGGAGACAGGATTTTAAATGTCCTTTGGTAGCTGGCAAACCGTCTTAAGGATTCTGCTGGATTCCTGCTGGATGGGACTGTGTAACACAGCCGGTGCCTCCAAGAACTGGTGCTCTGTGTACTGCATGTGCTCAGCTTTACCTGCACTTAAGTACGTTACATTTTTTTTCCTCAAAACTAAAATTTTGCTTCACATAATAGAAGTACATGTATTCATGGAATTTGGTACTAATATTATTAATTTTCTAATTCCTTCTACCAGTAGCAGTGGTTTTCACTTTTGTATGCAGTAAACTGAAGTAGTGTGAGGTACAAGTCTGTTCTACAGAAGCTTGTACGTCCAGAGGAAATGGATCAGGTAGAGAGACATGATCTGGGCAAAGGAATCTCTAATTTAAAACATTTTTTAACTAGGAGAAAAAGCCGCTTGCTGGTATGTTTGCTGGAACAATGCTCGAGAGCAGACAAGTGTAATGTGGACGGGGAAATCTCTTCTGAATTATTTTCTGCTCCAACGCTGACATGCATCTAAATCCTGGATTTGTTGCTGTTTCATAAAATGTGTTCTCAAGAACTTTGTTGGTTTTACTTTTCTGCCCTTGCAGTGTAACTTCCCCAGTGTTCCCAATGGCAGCAGTTGTACCCAGACCCTGTTGGGCTCCTGGGTGTAGGACGAGGGACTGTGCTGCACTTCCAGCTCCTGCTCCGGGCACCTCACTTTCATGCTTGGCATTCACTATCTTTTGTTTCTCATGCTGTTCAATACTTTTTGCTCTTTTTTTCAAGGACTTGGCTGCAGTTCTCTGGGGTTGTTTTTAAAATCTGACATCCTGAAGTTACATTTCTGACATCAACAAAAATTCTTTGCCCAATATCACGGTCCCAACCATCAGTCACCAACACACAGAGCTGTGTGTATTTTTGTGAAAAATTTTGTCATAGTAATCAGAACTTCTCTATCTTTCCAGCGAGGTATTAGGAAACCCAGCAGATCTGCTAATGTCTGGGTACTGTGTTGTTTGAGAGATGAGTTAATGCAATGGCATTTATAATGTAATGACCTAAATACTCTTTCAGCTGACTGTAAAGTAAATGGACAAATGAAGCTCATTGTTGTTTATGCTTCACTGTGTAATGTTTTAGTAGTCTGTCACGCTTGGTGACAAGGACTTCATCTTAACCCATATTTTGATTACTTTGTTGGAAATCTTAAGCAGAATTTTATAATCCTGAGGAAAATCTCTCAGGTGGCTGTTTGTTTTGATTTTTTTAATCTCTAAGTTCTCTGAACCTGCCCCCCTGTGACAAAAGATAATAAATAGGTTGCTGTGCTGTGCAGCGCTCCCCAGTGCTTCTGCTGGGCCAGGAGAAATCCTGAGCTGGAGCTGTACCTTTCAGCTGGCTCTCAGCACTCAAGGTCACCTTTCTGTCACCAGCCTAGGATGATATATGTTTTCTCTGCTGGTTCCTGGGCTGAAAACCTGACCTTCAAGAAAAGCTCAGCAATGCCTCATGTCTTAGCTAGGGAAATGCCTTGTTCAGTTCCTGTTGCTCCTTGAACCAAGACTGCAGCCACAAGGATGAGATCCCACAGGGGTTCATGAGGGCAGGGGGAAACTCTGTTGGGTGAATTCTGCTCCATTCTCCAAGAGGGCTTGTGAGGCTGAGGCCCATAAAGTCTCCATGGCAGTGGAGCCCAAAGCCTGGCACCCCAGAGGTGGGTGTTGCATTTCTGGTGCATTTGGAGCCTTCCCAGAATAAGGAGAGAGGTGGCTCACAGGGGCTGAAGGGAAGCCAGGATGCTGAGAACAGAGGTGCCTGCTCTAATCACTGCATGTCAAGTTCCCAACATGGGGTTGCAGGCAAGCACCATCCAGACACTTATCAAGAGTCCAGAGCTGCCTCTGGACAGCGATTCCCCCTGCAATAATAATCAAACAAACTTGTTTGGCAAGATATTTATTAATCGCTGCCAGTGTGTAATGGATACTAAGTACATTCTAGCTCTGCTTCAGAGGATTTTTAAAATTCAGTTGCTCTCTAAAGCAAGGACTACAGTCCACTCTCTGTAGCAGAGCATCCTCCAGCTCAGGTCCTTCCAAGACAACTGTGTTGCACAGCAAATTATTGTCAGAGTGAAGATTCTGGAGAGTTTGGTAGTTTGTGGGTTTATCTGTAAGTTTTAACCTTGGCAAATGCCTCATGGATTGTGGTGAGGAAACAAGTGGTGCAAGAACCGTGGAGTTGGGGTCCTGTAATAAGGATTTGTGTGAAGTACAGAACTTCAGTTGGAATGTTAAAGATATATATAGCTATAGCTAATGCACAGCATTTATTGGAACATGCCTCAATAAATCTTCCTTTTATAGGATAATTAACTACAAGGAGAAGGGAGAGTGGGAAAATTATAAGTGGAAAGCCTTTTATTTGCCAAAGCTCTGTGTTTTAGGCATCTTACATAGTCAGTTATATACTGTGCAAAGACAGATCAGGGATAGAAAATCGCACTGGCATCACTAGGGTTTTCTGTTCTTGCCTGACATTAATCTCTGCTTTCTTTACACTCTGATTAACAGTTTTCAGTTACTTTTTGTGGTTGCAACTTGGAATTAAATGAGACAAGCCACATTTAAAAATCAGAATGCATTCTGGCAGACAGATTTTTGGCACTGGCTACTCTTTCTGTGCAGTGCACGAAGCAGTGATCAGAATCTCCAGTGAGAAGAACTAAGGCCACAAATGGATCTGTGCAGAGGAAGATGTGAAGTTGAAGATACTGCTGGTGTAGGACCAGAAAATAACATGGCATATTAGTTACACTGTTTCATATTTTATTAATAGTTTCCTTGATTCTTTCTTAATTCCACAAAATAGTCACACATTTTCTGGTCCCCTGCTCTGCAGAGTAATTTACAGATATGCAGTCTGTTAGACTCTTTCAAACTCTGCTTCAGGAGTAAACAAATGGTGGCAGTTTTATAAGACCCTTGACACTGTTCCAGGGTTTAAAACCTCTGTTTATCCAGGATTCAGCAAGAACAGAAATTACTTTCATAACAGAATTCCAGTAATGCTCCCTGCTAACGCTCGAGTCTTTGAGATATTCATTAGCTCTCAAATTTATGTCTACTGTATATTGTCTGCAGGCAGAATAGTTTTTTAATGAAGAAGAACTGGATTTTTCTCCTTGATCCATGTAAGTCAGCATCTGATGTTATCTTGGAGATAACTAACAAACCCCGAGTTTAAAATACAAGGGCAATGAGCTGCTCCCCTTGTGTCAGGAAGCCCTCCAGATCTTCCCAGTGTGCTGCTCTGCACCCAGGGAGGAGGGAGGGACTACACTTTGGTGTGAATGTAAATATATCCAGAGAATTATAAAGAAGAGGAAGTTTAAATATAAACAAACTAGTAAAAATAGCACAAATAGCACAGTGAGCTGCCAGGAAGTGACAGAACTTCCAAAGAGAATTGGAAGGAAAGAGATCGAGAGGGCACAGATGAGTGCAGCGCGTCAGTGGACATGAGCTTCCCTGGGAAGAAGGGCCAGGGTGGGATGGGAGCCCTGAGCCTGACCCTTCTGCCCTGCCCATCCCAGTGAGAAGCTCAGAACATGGAGCAATCCTGGGAGCCTGCATCCTTGCATGCTTTAAGAAAACTTGTTTGCCTTTGTTTTTACCAAGAGAACCCTCAAAAGGATGTGAAATGAATCTCTAAAGTAGTATCAAGCTCACAAAGGACATCAGGCCAAAATGAAAACCACAATTTCTGGTTTTGGTGTGCTGTTTCTTGGTTTGGAAGTCATCAGCCTCTTGCACATTTGGCAGTGGTTTTACCTTGATGGAGGTCAAGGGCCTCACTCTAAGGGCCTGTGTGTCCTGTCTTTGCAAACACAGAATTGTGAGCATATGCTCAGAAATAAGAGATTCCACACTGAAGAACAAATACTACTTGTCATATTTCTCCCCATAGCTTGTATTACACTCTCAGTATTTTGCAGTGCTTGAATATTTTTTGGCTTGCAATAATTTGCAGTTTTTCTAACACAAAGGACAAGTGATAGCTTAGACGTTTCCTGATGAGGAATTGTCTTATCTGTATCCAGGGATTCAGCTCTTGCAGCTTCAGATTGCTTAGACCAGAGGGTTTGGATACTCAGGTGCCAACTGCCATGTGTTTAAATTGTCCCACTAGTAGAATGTGTTGCTTTGGTTGGGTGGCCATAGATCCTCAGTGCATCACTGACAGTGGCAGTTCTTCAGTCACCCAGTGAAGGAATTAAATACTAAGGGTTATGTGACTGTAATAAAGAATAACATGTACTAATTCAGATTAAATACACAAAGCTTAATTTGATGGAATATCTAGGTAGTGACAAAGGAACTCTTTTTTACCAAAGACTGTTTTGAAATGTACATTTACATGACTACCATATTAATTATAACATATTTTTTATTATAGCAAGGGATGTATCAATCCAGCTTCAAAATATTCACATTTACATACTACCAAGAGTTCTAACTCATGGACAGTGACTTTCTGACAACTGTTGAGCTTGTCTTTGCTCAAGAAAGGGCATAACTAAGGTTTCAGAGCAGGCAGACTTTGCTCTGGCAAAGAAAGGCACACCTGGATGTGTTTATCAGTTCACTGATCTGTTCTAACCTGGATAAGGAGAGGGTACAGAATTAGACTGTCTTTTATAAAAGTAGGCTACTCCATGATGAATGGATTCTCTCTCCTCCTACTGTAGATGAGTGTCAGCAGAGTATCTGCAGCATATCTGTGTCAGTACAGACTCTACTGATGATATCCTGTGGAGGCACTCACTGAGTCATCTCTTCACCTTTTCAAGCAGTATTTCATACACAAGCAGGCAGCTGTAGTCTGTATTACTGAGTCAGGCTTGGTAGATCATTTTCTAGAGTAAATAAATTAGACTGCAGTGATCTGCAGATGAATTGTCATAGTGAGGCCTGTCTTAAGCAAAAGCTACAATGAGAATCTCCCGGAGTGTGTTATTGTCTGCACAAAAGATGTGACCTCCAGAGGAGCTCAAAAGCTCCACTGAATTTACATATTGCTCATTTTATCTGAATTAATGTGACCAAGTATTCAGGTACACTGAATAACCATGTAATGCTCTTTTAAAAAGCTGTGTACAGGTTTTGTCCATCATTTCGGTGTAGGAGAGAGGAGGCACATTACTCTAGCTGTTCTTTGTACCCTGAAAAGATCCTCTGAGAAAGCAGGCAGACAAATCAGAAGTGTGACAGAGCTTTTTTTGCAAACGTTGTTTGGATTTTTATGTGAACAAAAGTTTGATTGGCTTGGGTTTTTTGTTATTTGTGACAAACAAAGCTCAGATGCTGTACTGTCCTGCACTTGCTTGGCTGTCTTTACAGGGACATTTGTGAGCTTGGCACATCTTTCATTTGAAATGAAGTGGAAAATCTCCAGCACTGTGTCTGGTGCTGGGTTTCATCACATAACTTTCAAGCAACCATAATCTACAGTGAATTTTCACTAAAATAAGATACATGTTTCTTCAGATTTAGTGAAGAGAGTAATAAAATGTGGATTAGCTGCTGAAAACTCTTATGAAAACATATTTTCAGTATGTGAAAGGGGAAAGAAATTATTTCTCTGTCTTCACAATGAAATGGAGAG
Organism: Rhabdornis inornatus; assembly: GCA_013397075.1. NCBI lineage: Eukaryota > Metazoa > Chordata > Aves > Passeriformes > Rhabdornithidae > Rhabdornis > Rhabdornis inornatus. The sequence goes on from VWZS01011165.1 coordinate 685,396, forward strand.
AAATAATTTTAAAATCAGCTCAGTCTCTTTCTCTCTGTCAACATCTATGATGCTCTATGCTCTTTGTACTGGTGTCAGATAGAGAAAACTCATGAATGATGCACGTTTGTGGTCACAGCTGCAAAAGCTTCAGCCCTACACGTTTTCCTATGAAGGTTAAATAAATAAAACAAGCAGGCAGTAGGTAGTTCTTGAATTCCTGCTGAAAACCAAGATTTAACATCCTTTCGGCAGTATAAGGTTGAATTTATTGCAAGAGAACTCCATGATAAAAACCCTAAAACTTTTCTCTGAACTACAGAAAATCAAGATTTTTCAGTTTCTCATCTTCTTGTTAAGTTTTTGCCCACCTTCAGGAAGCACTGGGCAAGGTTCTGTGTTTCAGCTCCTTTCAGTTTTTTCAGAAACATATAGCACCTACCAGTTGTGGTGATTGTGGCCACATAGCATTAAAATAAAGCAACAGCTCCAATTTGGACCATTTCTCCTTCCCAAATCAGGTATCAATCTACAAACAGCAGAAGGTGAAATGCCTTACTGAAAGTCTTTCTCCTTTTCCTGTAAGTTTTTGTGGTTTGTTGTTTATTTTTTTTTCCTTTGCTTTTTTGTCCTCAAATCTCACAAAGCATTTCCTGGCAATGATAATGCAGTTATGGCACACTTGTGTGCAGTATCAGAACAATATCACCAGACTTCTGTGTAACCTATCAAAATTTCCTCAGTACCCCTTTACACTAATTATCTCTGCTAATTCACTCCAAAACACGGAATAATTGCAAGTTTTGTGTGTCCTGATATTATAGGTCACCACAGTTTTCTTCTTTTCTCTTGTGTGTTTATTAGCCCTTCAGCTTTGTTTGTGAGCAAATTCGACCATGGTTGAACTTATATCAAAAGGAGAATTCAACAAAGCTCTCTTGGTTAGCCCCTAACACGTTGTTTGTGAGCTGCCTCGCATTCCTGCACTGCAGCCCTGGCAGACAGAGGGGCACAGAGGGAGCCTTGGCAGGGCTGAAGGGGCTCTGCTGCAGGACTGATGAATGCACAATTTATGCTTTCTGCAACAGCACGATGACCTCTTCTTTTAATTGCACTCCACTGAGCGGGGCTGCTTTGTGCCCTTGTGGGAAGTGCTTTCTAGCAGCTAATTTTTGAGCTTCATCTCCAAGCAGTGGATGGGCTGCCAAAGCTGCTGGGCAGTACAGCTGGCCTAGGTGGTCTAAACATCCATTGATTATTGATTATTGCAGAACATTACATACAGGGATGAATCTGGACAGTGGACAGACTGAAAAATCTACAAGAGAAGTGCCAGTCCACACAGCATCAATGTGTGACTGTGGGCATTGTCCTGGTTCTTTCTTCCCTTTGCTGACTCTCTGTTCAACAGACAGATCAGTGCAAAGTCTCAGCCCCTCATACTTAAAAGCCATCAATTGACTGGCTCCTGCTACGTTTGAGATCTCTCCTCTTTCCAAACACCTGCATCCCAAACAGCTTCCAAACAGCTGCATCCCAAAAAAGAGAGAAGCTACCTTTTACTGTGGGAAATACAACTTTTTTTCCCAGATGTCATGTAAAGTAAAGAGAATATAAAGAAAATATCAACTGTTTCCAGAATTGAAGGTCAGATTTGTTTTTTCAGTTTTAGATTTACACCAGTAATTCCATCCCACATGTAACCTACTCTGCTGGCTCAGTTGAGTACACAAATGAACACACAGTAATTTGGGCTATTTCTCCTGTAGAATGTGAAGGGAAAGATAAAATAGATGGTTTATTATCCTTTTATATGCCCTAGGTTTCTTGGCTAAACTGATGGACTGGACCATGTATATTGCAATTTAGGGAAGAAAAAGCTGCAGTTGGGTGGTTTTCCTGTTCCTACCTGTCAGTGGGCATATCATGCATAGGATGTGAATAGGAGATACTAATGAGTCTCAGCAGTTTGTTTTCTCTTTTGTTCTTTCTGCTTGCTGTGATGAAGCAATCTGGGCTGCATCACTGAAGACAAATTTATCATGCCTTGCAAGTGAATAATAAACGTAATCTATTAATTTTTCTTATTTAACCCAAAAGACTGAACTGTGGCAATACTCTCTGTCCTGGTGACATTGACCTAAGAATAGGACTACAATCCTGACTAGCAAAAAACCTCAGTTTGGTTAGAAAATATTTAATGTGCTCTCATCAATGAGATCACTCCCCTCAGATCCTCATGTCTGGGAAGTGCCAGGCAGGAATCAGTAGGGCTGTCAGCTCCAGGATAATCGGGCTGCCTATCACCAGGTGCTTGGTGCCACATTGCAGCTGGAATTTCAACATTGCTTTGAAAATGCCAGTCTTGGCAGAGTTGCCATTCCCAGAGATCATCCTGTTAATATTTATACTTATGTGAGGTAGGAACACAAAAGGATGATCTGAAAATCCATGTGGTGGGACTTGATGAGTTCAGGGGAGTTCTAAAGTTCATTTTGGGGTTGCTGTGTTAGAGCTTTGCATAATTCAGTTGGAAATGGATGTAGTGAGTGCCTGCATATTTGGAAAGCAGGCAGCATGTGTGGTGTAGGGCCTTGGCTGAGCTTGTGTGACATGTGCAGTTTTCTTTGCTGTCACTTTGATGTTCTGAGGCCTGGGAAGCTAGTACTAGTACTGAGGGAAGATGGTGTATCCCAGAGTGTTTGTTCTGTCATGAACAAACTAAAAGTTACAAGATGTTATTAAAAGCTGTGCTCATTTCCAGGTCATCTTCTGTGCATATGAAAAATGATAGCCAAAGCCTTTAGCTTCTCCTTATTGTGCTCAAAGCACTGAGCTGTGAAATAATGCTTAGAATTGATCACAGATGCCTAACATAGTCCACCTAATGTGATAAAACTCCTTTAGGTATAAGGCACAATTAAACAGAATCTGAAGGCAAGTGCATGATATGTGTACTTTACAAATTGTATAATGAAATTATTGGTCATTGTTACTTTAGGACTCCTGTATTATTCACAATGTGTATAGACCTTAATGGAATAAATGTAGTGTCTGAAGGTGGAGAATATTAGAGTTTATTTTGGCATCAATTTCTTGATTATTGGAACTTCCTATTAGAATTTCCTGTAAAGCTCATTTATGGAAATAATTAGAAACAAACTCTTGAGATCCACTTTGCCAGATTAATCTTCTTTACAAATTGCCACTCCATGGTAATTGGTGTCTCTCTGTTCTGAGAAACTTTATCACAAGTAAGAAATGCAATATTAGGTTTGAAAATTAATACATGATAATCTTCTGATGAGTATTGGACAGCACATAATGAGCTTATGCTTTTGCAAGCAACTGAGTGAAGAAAATATTGCTGAAATGAAGGAGGAGAGCTGGGATGGGTCTGAACCCTTTCGAATTAAATTTCATAACTTAGAGCATAAGTGGAGCTCTGATACCTGGTTAGCAGCTGGACAAGGTAAACAGTGTTGTGACTCTTTGGAAGGCAATATTCAGTTTTTAGGGAACTGGGTTTGAATAGAGACAATCAGGAGTAGTTATTTTAGAGACTTGAAACAAAACTAGAGTGCTGTACCCTGGCTCAGACTGAGGTATGATAGAGCCATAAGTGCAACACAAACTCTTGTCATCTGCCAGAAAACCTCCACAAAAGTAGCTAATTGGATATGCTGGACACTGGAAATGCAAATGTGGGCAGTAAGTACACAGCCTTTGCCATAGATGGGATGCTCATCAGCAATTTCTCATATCTTATATTTCTTAAATATGTCTCGTGGTAAATAGCTACCATTTGCTGTACAGCAAAAGGAAGGGATTTAATATACTTCCTGAGTGGAAGAATTTCAAATATTACTGATTATACATCTTGAGGAGGAGAAAAGATCAGCAACCAATATTGTTGCTCTGTGCTTTTAAGAGAATTCCTATCTGTGTGTATCTGTGAGTTCTCTCCTAGTTAAAGAGTGGGTCTGTGATTGATGTCAGCTGGTAACAGCGTTGCCAGTTGCACTGCAACTTAAAACAGGCATCACCAGGGGCTTTTTAACGTCATTTCTGCGGAGTCAGATCATGAAGCCAAATTCCTTGCAGGATAGCATGTTGCCCTCTTCACTCAGCTCTGGCACTCTTGCAATGTAGCTACTGTAAATCTTTGGCACTTCAAATTTAATTTTCTTTTTATTTTTTTCAAACCAGAGTTTACTTAAAAAGAGATAAATAAAAAATCTTGTGCAATTTGCAAAATATTTCACATGTAGAAGTGCTCCAGAACCAAAAGCAGCCTCCTATGAGTGTGCTGCCTGGTGAGACGTGCCAAGAGGATGGCTCAAAAAACCTGAATCCTCCTGTTCAGAGATGAGTGGAAAATTGAGGTTATAAATACACCTTAAATAGCAGAGTTATTAAAGGTGATGTGCAGGAAGATTCCACCACTGCCTCAGTTCAGACCCTTAATAAATAGCCCACTTGCTACCAGGGCTGAAGTGAGACCTCTCGTTTTGGGCAGCCCCAGCCTCAGCTGTAAACAACCAGTGTGAACAAATTGTTTGTAGACAGGGAATAAACACTTCACAGAGCCACAGAGCAAATGGGTCCTGCAAGGTCCTCTCACTACCCACCTGCTGATTTCTGTTTTATCCCGGACACATCTGCCTTTCTGTCCTCACCCAGCCTGGAACAAACATCGGAGCCTGTATGGCAGCTTCACTAAAGCAGCAGAGGGGGAGACTGTCCCTCTCACTTTAACCTGGAAACTGCTCCACCAAATGAACTTAAAAGGGCAGTGAGAAAGTGGATTGGCCACAGCCAGTACCAGCAAATGACAACAAACATTTTCTGCAGACAGATGTTGATGCCAATCAACACATTTTTCTTATTTCCCAACTGTAGAACTACCCATAAGTTGGGTTTCATTATTTCTAATCATCTGCAGATGCCTCTTTTTTCATAACTTTATTTTCTCCTCACAACTTACTCTTAATTATTTTAACCATCAAATGACCAGGAATTATTGCTTGGAAATGCACAAACAGTATCTGCTGTTTGGAAAGAAGTGTAGGAGAATTTTAACTCATTACCTCATTTCTCCACTGCAGATCAAGATGGATCTGTCTGCCTATACAAACGTGCTAAGGTGTAAAAATATTCTGAAGATATGTATATACACGATGGTTCTGCTTTGAATATTTCTTTAACATTTGGCCAAATAAGAAGCTTTTCCTCAAGGATTTTTTAGTCCAATAAAATGACTGTAATAGGATCTGAATACTGGAAACAGTAGGTCCTTCTAGCATGCTTCCAAGGACTGCATGGACATGTTTCTCAGTTGTTACAGATGTAAATGATGGCTCTGTGCTTCTTATAGGTTTGTGTATTTGAGCCACTGAGTATTCTACAGGAATGAGAAATTCACAATACAGTTCTAAAATCCTGCAGAAAATACAGTTTTCTATTAATTTTCATGTTTTTTTCCAGAAGAGCTCATTTCTTAAAAGGGGAGCAGGTCGAGGGAATAAATAGTGAAAGGGAGCATTAAGACCTCTTTAGAAAATTACACTTCACAGAATCAGATATACATTAGTAAAACTTTAAATTGGCTTCATTAACTTCTCTAAATTATGCATGCATTAATGTGACTCATTATTAATTCATGCAATTGTTTGTACTACTTTTTTGATAGGGCTTTATTTATTTATTTATTTATTCCTGCTATTCCAGCACTGCATTGATGAGACTCATTAAATGTAATAGTATTTGGCAATTTATCACACAGATTAAAAGCCCTTTCCAGCTCACCTCTACTCACCCTTTCTTTTGGAGAACGTTTTTGGCATATATCTGGGAGGCAATGAATTGCACAATTTTCTTGTATGCAGCATTTCAAAACCTGCGTGCCTGAGCAACACAGTTGAGTTTTTAACCACCATTCCTTCATTTTCTCTCATTTATTCTTATTTTAAAAGAACTCTTTCAGACTTTAGTGTTAATTCTAAGCATAAAAATATGCTTAAAAATGCATAGAGTAGTATAACAGCTTGGTAAAAGTCAATAATGGGCTTTACCTGACTGTATTTTATCAACTGCATTCAAAAGGTGCTGTAGAGGAGCTTTTCAAACACTAAAAAGCTCTATAATTTAACACCATTGTAACATCAGAAATATATAGAATAATATATTCCCAGTAGTGCATAATGAGGCTGTAAATTCCTTTGAGGGTTCTGGCAATATTATGAACCACCAGAGCAAACTTGGATTTTTTTTTTTTTTGGTCACCAAGTCAGAGCAATCAATTTATGCAGCTTTTGAAGCAGATTACCCCTTCAGAGCATGGTGGGGCAGCAATCAAAGTGTTGCAAGCCCCAGTCAGGCTGGATGGCAAGTGGGCAGTGCAGAGGATGGGAGATATGAAAGAATCATCCAAAGTCCTGTTGCTTCTGAAGTGTAAACCACTGATTAAAAGGGTGTCATATGGACATTTTTTTTTCCCAAAGGCTTGGCTGTAATAGTTTCTTACTGAAAGTCAGGTTTTAATTAAAGAGTCTCCATTTCAGATGTATTCCTGTGCTCACAGGCAGCAGTCTCAAGCAGTAGGTTAATACAAGATTATCTGGGGAAGCCAGCAGTTGCTCTGCATAAAGATACATACACCTCGGGGTGTGTTTGTCCTTCTGTTACAAGCTGCATCTTAATGTTTTTTTCTGTTACTGGTGATTTGAGAACTGCTTAGGCCAGCAAACATTCGTCTGTAATTGCATAAAAATAAAATTTACAAGGCGATCTGTAGAAGGGTAGTAAAAATGATAAGGGTCACTTATGAGGAATAAAAGAGTGGCAGAGGATGACAAATGTTTTGAAGTTTTTAAAGATCTAATTATTTTTCTGCCTCTATAGTTTTTGCCCCTTCCTTTCAATCCAGCATTGCCAGGGTAGTAAAGGACACCACACCTGCACTGACTTAGTGGCAGCTACACAATGATGTCTGTGACTGTCCTAGGCTTTAGATTTTATTTTGGAGTTGACAGACTCTTCTAAAACAGCTCCTTGAATTGCAAATTTCTTATAGAAACAAGAACATCCTGTTTCTATGAGTATGTTTCTTCGCTCCCTGAAACTTACTGGGTTTGTGCTCTAACTCTGCCTGAAATGGGAGGGATTTTCCTACCAAACCCCTGTGATTTCTTTAGTTGGATCTTCCATGGTGGAAAAGCTTGGCATGTTCCTCTTTTTCTGTGCACTTGTTATGCAAATATGTGTGCTTTCTGGGATATTCCAAGCCTGAGGAAGGAGGGGGTTGCTTGCTGGTGTGGGGAAGGGCTAACCCATGACCTTGCCTGAAAGCTGTGTCAGCCCCTAGTTATTGTTCAGCCCAAGCTGGATGGGCTGAATTGCTTGTGACTGATGTGCAGTCATCAATCACAGTGAGCTTGCTTAGCTCTGAAAAGGACACAGAGCTAGGGATGGAGAAGTTAAGTTTCAAAGCACCGCTGTCAACATAATTTTCAAAGTACTGTCCACACAATTGTAACTTATTCGAATTTATGCTGTACCAGATCTTCATGGGAAATCACAAGCATTGACTGGAGGCATTTTCAACAAAGGAACTTTTTAGACACTTTAAAAATACCTCTGATGCATTCTTCAAAATTTGTACATCAACATCACCCTGCACCAGTTCATATCCATCTGCCTAAAAGAGGGAACAACCTTGTCCTCCGTGCAGTGCACAAACTTCTCTGTTTATGAAACCTGTTTGGTTTGTAACTGTGATCATGCTGGCAGGTACTTCCTCCCAATCCCTGGGGTGGTGGAGAGGAAAGATTCAGCAGTCACTATTGTGCAGGATTATCTCAAACACAATAGATTTTCCTCATGACAAATCATACATAATCTCCATAGCAACCTCACATAATTACGCACAAGATTTCAATGTAGCAACAAAAATAAGTATGGCAGGAATTGTAAATAGTTATATAGTGTGAGACAGATGTGGGAGTAGATGATGTATAGAAGACTGAAACACAACTGTTCTCAGATATAAAAAGTGAACAAAAGACAGAAAAATTGCCTACTTTGTGTTGTGGAGAGTGGTGATTAAGTCAGTATATTATCTGGAAATTGGAGATGATGGGTTCAAATATCTCCTCATAATATAGAAGTTCCTGATAATGCCTCAACAGTTTGAGGAATGCCAGCAGCAGTTTTATCCCAGTTTCATAGGATTATTACAGCTATAATAATGATCTCTGAGTTGTGAATTGGCATGCAAGAGTTAAATGTATCAGGGTTTGGTTGTTGGGGTTTTTTCCCAAATTTTGTTTCAGTCTGTTTGTACAGATTGATTAAAAGGAGTTTAAAAATATTATGGGCAGTTTTGTCATCATCCTTATTTATTTATCTACATTTATATAATCTATATTGAATCTATCAATCAGTCAATCAATCAATCAATCAATTTTTTTCTATCTGTTCGTTGGAATTCAAATGCTGCCGTATCCTCCACATGAGCAGATTTCTATGAAAGAAGGAGTTTCATAGCTTTTGTTTACAAAACTGCACAAGGATTTAGGGAGAAAATAGGGGAACAATTAAAAAAATTTTTTATGCCTCATGCAGTGTTTTTTATTTCTCCCAATGCTCCTGGTACTTTGTACAGAATCCTAAATTAACAGCCAATCCACCTGTGAGCACATTAGCAGTGTAAATGCAACACACAGATTATATATTCTGATTATGTATTCCTGTGCTGATGAACTTGATGGTCCCATTGTTGGAGCCAGTCCATCTCAGAAGTGGGGGCATCTCAGAGGCCCTGAGTATTTTGAGCTTCAATGGTATTCCAGGATTCCCAGCAGCAGATTCAATAATTAAGTTCACGCTTCAAGGGCAATAATTCTGTGTCAAGACGTATCTGTGATTAAATCATTCTGATGGTAATTTTCATTTAATTATCGTAGTCTGGTCCAGAGCACCATATTTAACCTGGCTCTTTTGAACTCAGTCACGTTGTCACCAGCTGATTTTGACTAATTCCACAAAAAACCTGATATAATTACATTAATTAAAAGTTAAGCTAAAAATATGGGAGAAGAAGAGATACTAAACCAGTCCATAAAATTTCTTTCAACTATTTGCATTCAACTAATGTTATGTGTCTTATTCAAATTCAAAGATTTATTTCAATCCAGAACAAGTTTAAGCCATAGGCATGGATAACTTCTTACCTTCAATATTTTATGCAACTTCACTCTAAGTTTATCTTCCTCAAATACCAGATCCCATGGATAGCAGAGATAGGTTTGGTATTGCTAATGGTGATTTTGGTTTTGCTAATTTGCCTTATTGAATACTCCCAGTTTTGTTCATAGATGAGAAAAGATAGACCAAGAACTGACCATCATTCCTAATCCATGAGGTATTTTTTCCCTGAGACATTAATAATTTTTAATTTGAATAATTTTTAATGTAATGTGAAACTCCCAAGTGAGAATCAAACCAAAACATGTCTCTGCCCTTGTACCTTCTAGAGCTATCATACTTTCCTCCTAGATCTCCTGGATCTTTCCTTTATTTAAAAACTAAAGGTCTTGTCTTCCATGAGCTGGGAAATATCTCTACTGTCCTTTCCGGGCTGATGGCAGGCAGTGGGCCGTCATTTTGAGCACCTCAGGAAGAAATTAGGGCAAAAGTCTGTGTATTGTGATTCCTCCTCTTCCTGAGAAACAAAAGGTTTGTATGAGCGAAGTGTAGTTCAGAGTGGAATGGCCTTGGCTTGCCAATGATGAGCTCTGCTAAATCTAAGCAAGGTTTATCCCAGGAGTATCTGGGTTTTGGGTCCACTGACTTGCACTAATGTGAATTAGTTGTTTTGAATTCTCTCTAATAGAGCATTCAAGATTACATTGCCTTCTGGTTTTAATTCATCACTGCTATTCAATTGGTTTATTAATGTTGGGTATTAATGAGTTTTAGATTTTTTTTCTTGCATTCAATGTATCATTTTTTCTTACAATACGATTAAAATCCTTTTCAAATGAAGCAAAGGTGACTACAAGAAAATAATTGAAAGTTTGTCTAAGATTTTCTAGAAACAAGGAAGCAAGCACTGCACCCTGTTGAGGTCTATTAACATTTCCTACCACAAGATGTTCTGTCTGCTAATATAAAACATAATAAGATGATTTGTCAGTAGATATATGCTGAACTTCTTATTCCACTCTCAGTCCATTTTATTTGCATATAGAGTGGCACATTTACACTCAACAATAACTAGTCCTGAAGGAATGATATTTAAGGGGAGAATATAATTAATCTATTCAGGTCATAAACATTTTCTTCAGGGCAGTGGACAACCATCTAAGACAACATTTGTAATCATTCATGGACATTACTAAAACACTTTAGAATGAGCTGGCAAAGCTGAGGATGGGCAAAATATTGCCATTTTATTCCAAGGACGTCTTTATGTTTGTCTTGTGCAGCTTTTTGAGGATTATATTAATGAAAAAATCCTTTCTATTTTTTGTATTTGGCTTTGTGTAGATGCTGCATTGTGCTCCACAGAGTGCTTAAACATGATGTAGGTATTGTTTCCCATCATTTTATGTCAGAGCTCAAAAAAGCATACAGGAATTTTCCTATTTTTCAAATATTATGACCACCTTAAATGGAAAATAGTTACAGAGGTCCTTAGCAGCTCTAAAGGTTTTCAGCAGGTCTGCCAAATAAGAAGGAATTTTTCATTTCCATGCTACTTTATCATGGGTGTCTTGGCACAGAAGTTTTTATAAACTTCAACTATTTCAGAATTCTTTGAAAGTTACCTGGAGGGAAGAGGAGGAGGGGGAGGAGGAGAGGAAGGAATTGGACAGTGTTTAAAGGAACACTCTGGTCTGCTGAGTATTGTACTCCTTGTAGCACCATGCAGGATTCTGCTGTCCACTGAGTGTATCAATGGAAGGTGCAAGTGGGGTTCATGTTGGTACCAAACTAAATTCAGAGGATGACAGTGGGTTAATGTGCAAAGGCTGTGTGAGAAAACGTGGGGGAGCCTGTCCCAGCTACCTGGGTTCATATGTGCACTCATTGTGCCATAGAAATTTACAAAAAAAGGCAAAAGGAAAACAATCCTAGGCAGTCACTAAAGCTCACAGTCAATAAAGCATTTGCTAAACCACTCTATTGCTGTGGCAGAGGATCAAGCCTGTCTACTCAACTCCCTTTAATGGCAATGCATATTTTTAAGGCAGCCTTATGAAATAAATGTTTTACTTAAAAATGTATTTTGAAATTAATTTTATTTTCTTAGGCACAAAAGGGCCAACAGATAATGTTTAAGCTTAGAAAGGGAGTACACTGAGACACTTCTGAAGCATTGGTATTACTTTGTGATGAACTGGCTTGACCACACACACATAAGTCACAGAAAAATAACAGTCGCAAGAGTGAACCTGAAATAACTGGTAATTACTGACAACAGTACAATGCAAACCTTTCTTATGTTGATTAACTGTAACTAATTTATATGAGTTTATCATCTTTATAATTGATTTTAGCTATTTTGTGGATGCAGCTAAAGAAAACAACAGCCCACATTTACCAGGCAGGAACCACTCAGTTATTGCAGATGCAGCAAGTGATTCAATTTGGTCTTTAAAGTCCACATTTGCTTTAATCTCAGCTTTAATTTGTTCCCAACAAATTCAAACTGCTCACAGAGCAGTGTCAAAGGACTGGCCACAGCAGATGATCAATTTGTCATGCTCTTATTATCGCTGCACTTCAACTTGGAGGAAAGCAGAGTTTGGTTTGAGCTTGATAGACAGAGGGACCAAAAGCTGCGTATCTGTGTCATAAGGCAGATGGGTTTGTGTCAGCATGTGCATTTTGCTCTGTGAGAGAGGGAAAAACTTTGCAGCCACCCTGCATGAATCACAACATTTTCCTCAAGACTGGATTTTTAATAGTCAGACATCTAATTGGCCGGGCAGACGGCTGCTCAGACGAAAATGAGAAGGCTGTAGGGGCAGAGCTGCCTTTCTGAAGGCCACATATCTATTCGGGATTTAGGCCTTCTCTGAAAATGTGTTTCTAATTTCATCATATCTGTGGGAAAGAATTTCTGAGCCTAGGCAGGATGGAGTGAAATGTTTTACTTTATATATATATATATATATGGTTCATGCTCTTAATGGCTTTAGAAAATGTAATCACATTTATCCTGTGAGCTCTTCATGTTGTCTCACTCTTCGTTTTCTGCTGACACCTGTTCATCTGCGTGCTCAGCACCTCTCCCTGGGCAGGTGAGCAGTTCTGACACAGCTGATCACCATCCATGGAGGGACTCCCCTTGTCTCATCCTCTCTCTGCTCTGCCCTCTGGGATGGGTTTTTACCTTCCTGATGAGGAATCAAGCCCTCAGAGTGAAAGCAGTGGGACAGGTTGCAGGAAGCAAATGGCAGAGCTGGCAAGGAGAAGGTAATGGGATTTTCCATTGGCTCCATCACTACAAATTTCCACTGGGATAAAGAGAGTTGCAGCAGCAGTAAAATTCATTGCATCTGGACCAATTCTGTGGAAGGAGGCTTTCTGTCTGTGGTGTGACAGGAGAGGCATGGCCTGGAGAAAATCAATGATGAGGCAATTGAGAGCAGTGAGCTGCTCCTACAAAGTGCAAACTTTTCAATCACCATTGTGGGCAGATAATAAGAATCTTTTCATTTACACTGTAGAAGCTTGTTCAAGGCAGCAGCAGAGGTATAATAACAGACTTTGCTTCTGGAACTGACAGCAGGGGATTGAGATAATCCTCAGACAAATACTGGTGTCTGTGATTTCCCCTCTTATTTTATGAAAGGTCCTACTTCTTTCCTTAAATCTGAGGCCTTTTTGAGCTTCCTGAAATCTTGAGCCTTCAGTGAAAGAGCTGGATGGAGCCAGGAGTTCAGGCACCACCTGCCTAAAGCATAAACCTACCCCACACCACTGGCAGTGACAGAGCTTATAGAAATGGGATTTTACAGGAAAAAGCCATCTCCTCTTTGCCAGCCCCAGCTCCCTCAATGGGAGCAGCACAGGCAGATCCAATACTGTATTCTGTCTACCCTCTTCTTGTCCTGCTGGAAGGAGACAGCAGTGCACTATAATGAACAGAAAATGTTAAATGCTTGGATAAAAGGTAAGATTCAGGTGCATTCAGTCTACCTTTTAAACATCAGAAACCCTGAGAGAAATTGAATGGTTGTTTAAAGGACTCAGGTATTTCCCGAAATCCTGCAGTAAAACTTGTGTTCTGCAAGACCACTACTGAAATGAGAGGACCCTGAGTTCTTCAGCTCTGTTCTCTCTTCATCACCATCTTTAACGTTTTTTACTCTGAAGAAATGGAAAAAGATCATCTGGCACATAATACTTTGGGAATGTACGAAGGTGGAAGACTGTCAGGTTATTCTGCTTGGGAGCCTGGGGACAGCCCAGGATTAAAAGCTTTCCAGGAGAGGTCAGCTGTGCAGGGTGTGCTTACTTGCAATGGGGTTCTCTTGAGAAATTTAAAATCCCTCCTGAGACCCTGATGATCTGCCTTCAGTGTTTCTTTCTGAATGCCTGCACTTTATTACCTCCTATGGAGCTCCCAGGGCTCCCAGTGAAATTTGTTCAAGTGTTTGCAATCACACCAACCCAGCCGCCCAGCCCCATGAAGTCATGCTCAAAAACTGCAGGATGTCAAATGTCCTTGGCATTCCTTCATTGCCTCTGGAGCCCAGGATCCTCCTGCTAGCCCTGACCCAAGACCAGGCTTATTTATGACTTACAACTAGAGCAATGTATGTGGTTTTTATTAAGCAAAAGCCCAGGGGACCAGTATTTAAATGAAGCAAAAAAATGCACAGGAGCTAAATATCAGTCATTTCTGTAACATACATGGCTCTCCAGCAAATCATAATGCAATTGATGCATTGCACAGTTTGTGCTACAGACTAATCATGTCAAGGTGGCTGAAATGGGCTCTTCATTCATTTATAACCTTTTCTGTGTTGTCAAGGATCTAATGCATTCACTTTAACTATAATAAGAATGAAATGCATAGTTATTTTAAATGGAAAGTACTTTTATGTAATCAAAACACTTTTAGTAAAAATTTTGAAGTGTTTATGGTCCAGATGAACTGCATGACTATTGCTATTGATCTTGCTGTTTCAACCATTTTAATGACAGTGGTTGGTTACTCTTGCAGGCGTGAGGCTGCATTTTGCTTTACATGACCAGAGTTGACTTCTGGACAGTTAATGACAAAAATTTTACTGCAGTGACATTGTCATTTGTAAATAACAGAAATGTTCTAAATAACACCCAACACCATGTGAAGGTTTGAGGTTAAGTATCCACTTATTTTAATAGCTTTATTTGTTTGGTTTAGCCCCTAGAAGCCATCATTGACACTGGACCATTGCTTTTAATTGCCTCACTTAAAGAGCACATTTCAAAGTCTGCAATTGTTTATTGGGTTTATGATTGTTAAAACATTGGTTGTACAACTGATATGAAGAATTTTTTTTTACACTTTTTGAATTTTCAGCCTGGCAGGTAACAATAAATAACACTCAAATAAGCTGTCCCATGGAAAACAGATTTCCATAGTCAGTTTTCTTATGCAGGACAGAGGCAGAGAATAGCTGTGGAGTTGCTGGTATTTAATGTGAGCTGGCAGGGGCACAGCTGGCCCTGACATGTGTCACAACACATAGACCCAGCATATACATGGGAGGAAGGCAGCTCTAGTGATTGTGGAGGCTGAGCACTGAAACAGGCTTTGGCCTCTTTATGCTCTGTCTGTGCATCTGTTCTGCATGAAGGTGTGTTTAGTTCCCTACAAAAAGGGCTAGAATCCTTTCATGAACATATTTTCCCTCACTACCGTGGGACATAGTGACCACTTTCAGGACAATCCTGTTTTTTTTCAGCAAAATCTATTCTCATACAAACCTGTACATAAACTGCCTTCATTTAGATACACAATCTCTAATAATTTTACTCTGCCAAAAGAAGAAGCTTCTTTAAATATAAACTTGTGTTTACAACATCTTGGGTAAACTCCATGCCTTAAAAATTCCTACAAAATACACTGAGGTGATATAAACTTTTTCATTGACATGAAATAATGCAAGTGGAAAGTTCTTGATACTCAGTGTCAGGCATAAAATGCACTCAAGGCTGCCAGCTGTGCACCTGCATCTGCAGGGGACACCTGTGGATTGCACAGCCACTGAGACATGTCACTCCAGCTTTCTGTGGAATATTTTCCCCTTCTTGTTATGTGGAAATTCTGTTGACATCTATAACTTTGTAATTGTTCTCAATTGAGTCCCTGCTCTCATTACTTAAGACCTTTTATTTGGGTAATTTAGCAGTAATTATGCAATGAAAACTTGTGCAGTAAGTTCCATCTGCTGGGACAAGGATGCATTAACTTGGGAGACAATTACCCTGAACTGGTTAACAAAAACCTGCCAAACACCAGCAGCAGGTTCTTGGCAAGCAGAATGGGGTATGGAGAACCACAAAGATGCAATTTATCCATGGCTTGTCTTCACCCTCAAAAGTGGGGAAGTTAGTCCTTGATAGAATCACCATGCAGGTGAAGTTTGTTCCATATTTGGCCTGTTCTGGGCAGTCAGGCAACAGGAGGTGTGGTATGAAATCTTCCAATAAATTAATCTTCACTGGCATAATGCTTTTCTACTCTTTCATTTCTCATCCCCTTTGTAGATTGCTTGTTTCCATGTATGCAGAAGAGAAGCATTTATGATATGAGAGTGAAATGCAAAATCACATCAAAGCTCATGCACTCTGTTGCATTGGTACCTCAGACCACTAAATTTTTAACAAATAACACTGTGACACTGGCTTTTTTCCTTTTGGTTAGGCATTATTATTAGAAAGTAAGTTCTGGTAAAAAGCGTCAGACATTTTGACGGACCAAGATTTATGAAGTAATTTAGACATGTAAAGAACTATATACATTCCGACTGTTATTATTCATGACTAATCAACCGAAAAATTAACATAAAGAATGGCAGTCCTCTTACTTGCATTTTGATGTTAAATGGAGACCAATAATACATAATGAATGAAGATAAAGCCAAATGAATTTCTGAATTTTGTTTGTAGATGAGTACATACATCAAACGGCCATCTGCCCATAGAGAAATGATTAGCGGTCTGCTACCACTTTCATTCACACATGACAAAAGAAAGGAAATACAGTCTCAGTCTTCTGCAGTCTCAGTACAAATCTGTTGCAGATATGAGTGTGATACTTCTTGTGACTCAACATTAGAAGGCCATAAAAAGTTAAAAACTGAGGGTACAAAGTGCCATTTCAAGAGCCATAGTGAACCTCATGAACTTTCACAAGCCGGGCTGAAATGTCTGTGATTCACTGATCAAAGCAGGTGTAATGCTGACTCTGGAATTAAAAGTCAGCTTTTCTAGAGAGTTTTATGAAAAGAGAAACAGAAGAGAAACAGATAAATTGAATTGAATTGAAATGAAATGAAATGAAATGAAATGAAATGAAATGAAATGAAATGAAATGAAATGAATATACATCCATATGCTATAGATTTTGACAACTCACATCCAAAATGATTTGGAATGGAGGCAGCCTTGTGTGTACGTTATCACTGAATCTTTTGGTACGTCTCAGCAAAGACCATATGCTGTATTACATCCTAGGAAAGATTTTATAGGTCAAGCTGTTAAATACCAATTTAGTTCATAGGCTGCAATTTTGAACAGTTACCTCTGCAGAGTGTTTCAATCTCATTAAAAACTAAAAGCCTTTGTTTCTAGCAGATCACATGAAGGAAAACGTTTAGTCTGTTATGCAATGTTCCTTCTTCACCTCAGATAAATTCTTGGCCAGCAAGAACTGGTGTATTTGGGAAAAGTATAAACTGAATGTTCATGCAACACCATGTACACTTGTGGTAAAACAAAAGTGAGGAAAGGCTGTCCATGATACAAAACACTGCAAATTGAATTTGGAAATTTTTATTTTAACAAGTGGCACAAGTCTAGTTTTCTTCACACAGTTTTCCTTGCATGCTTTTATGTTGTAGATATAGATTTAAATGCTAAATTGCAGCCTACTATGGATGTTGTACACTGTGTAGCGGGAAATACATGTCACCTGCAGCCTTCAGAACTGGAGAAGGATTCAGGTCCTTTCTAAATCCTGCCAAACCCTATCAGCAAGTAAACAGTGTTTTTATTTTCACCAGAAATGGCATTGCAACAGCAGGGTTGATAGGTGGCTGGTTCTGAGCTGCTGCTGAAGGAGCAGCCTGCACACACTGTGTCTGAGTGGGGAAGGTGCTTCACTTATTTTGGGAATACTATAATCTCAATCTTTCTCTTCAGTGCAAGCTTGCACAGGGTTGCATTTTCCTAATGTTCATTCATTGAAAATTTGTGTGTTTTTGTTAAGATATAGATGGCAAAAGTATATTGCCAAAGTATATATAATTATTACCTGAGTAAAGAGGTTCTAGACCTTTGTGATCTATCCAACATGGTTAATATAAGACAGATACTTAGAAAATACCTACGAATTGAGAGTTCTCTACTAGTATTTTCATATGAAGCACTAAATGTTGTGGTTCATATGAAAAAATGGCTTTGCTGCTTGCACTTGCATGTTTGCTAGAAACAAAAGGATGTATAAAGGCATGTTTTCTTCTAAAATCTCACAGTTGCATAGACAGTGCCTCCTAAATGTGTTTGTAGATTATTCCTATTTTAAATGTGAAGTAACTGTTTAATTTATGTTAGAGAAAAGAATTCTCCTTGACTGTTATTATTATTGGCTGGGATCATATTGTAGTAAAAATTGAGAACCCTTTTCTTTTATTACCTGAAATAATGCCCAGTACTGAGGTTGCTGATCCTTTCCCTACAACTGATTTGAGATCCTCTTCCCTAAATCATAGGATACTGATCAGTACTGTTAGAAACTTCCTTTCAGAATTAGTGGAAGATTAATTTTTTTCCCTTAGATTTAGTCAAAACTGCCCTTTTCCATTCAAGTGTTTATATATGTTTTCTTCACTTCTGTGGAAAAAAATAAATTCTAAATAGCGACAGACTTGTGATAAATAAACTTTGTATATTAAGAAATACTTTCTCTTAGCATGCACCTCTACTGCTTTTGTGTGTATGTGTGTGTATATATATATATATATATATATATATGTATATATATATATATACAGTTTGTGAGTTTGGGTCCTTTGTTGCTTTTGGCCACCTGAAAATGTAAATTTTCTGTTCTTTTATTTCCCATTTTGATTCTGAGACTTTTTCTGTTTGATAACAGGAGATTGCACAGAGGAATAGCATCTGACTGTGCAAATAAAATACCTGTCCCTTTGTCAGACAGGTTTACAGCCACATAAAAACACACAAAAGGAGTGAAAACAACTGCACAAATGCAGAGGAGACATAAATCTTGTTTCAATAAAGCTGAAAAGTATTAACTGACTCCTGGAGTAAGGGGGGACAGGGAGAACACGATGTTTTGTGGAGTCCTGTGTTGGAGCTGGTAACACATCGTTCACTTTTAATTTCCAGTGATCAGAACAGTTATGGGAAAGGCACTCGGGTTTGGCATCTTTCCCTGTGCTTAACAGGCACTGAAGGTGACACCCAGGGGTATCCCAGCTGGGATTCTGAGTGTCTAACACTTACACTGGCACTGAGCAGGATGTTTATACTTTTAAGCTCTAAAGCTCTACACAAATAGGCCGAAGATTTAGCGAGGACATAATAATTGCTTTTCTTTCAACAGCAGGTGACGTATTTCCCACTGAGAAAAATATAAGCCTGCTGCTTTTAGTCATAACATGAGCAACAGGAGGAAAATAGATGAGAAGGTGGGAAATGTCACCAGTTGTGTCTTGGAAAAGATCTTTGCAGGCATGAGTGAGCCTCTAAATGCACAAAATTAAAACATTAAATGGCAGGTCTATGTTTATTGTTCATGAGCCACAAGTCTCATAATTATATCATTTAATAATAATAACTACCTGAATTTTTTTTTATTTCGGAGAATGGTGGGAGCTCTTTCTTGTTCCTTTTTCTTGCTGTGTGTAGCACACCTTGACTGAGCAGGGAGCATTTTTGTGTGACTTGGGTGGGAGGGAGCAGCTCCATGGGCTGGTCCAGGAAGAGAATGGGCACAGAAAGGGCTTTCATGCTGCTCTTCATGTTTATCAACACAGACACATACTTCTCTATCATCTTATCATCTTAATTAATAGCAATAACACTAGACCTCTCTTACTGAATATCTGATATTGATATCCCACTGCACCCCTTTCCCTGTTGTTGTTTGCACAGACCCTAAACCTGGAGCTCATTTTCAAACTCAGTCCTCCCTGCAGCCTTGTTAGACAGAGGTTTTCCTCTGATCTTGGGGTGGCCAAGGCATCAACAGCAGTGTAGCTGGGCTCCACATGTGACTACCTCTCTGGGAGCTAATACATGGTGATGAAAAGAATGATGTAAATTGGTGGTAGAAATGGTGAAATCCAGCCTAGAATTGTGCTCAGGTGTCACTGGAATTGCAGTGCTATCCACTAGAAAATTTTCCTGAGGCTTTAAGGGCATACAAATCATGAAACAAATTAGTGCTCCCATAAATATTATAGGTTAATAAATATTTCTGAGTTTGCATTCATGTTCAAGAATTTCCTCTTGATGGATAGTAATATGTGCCTCATGTCTTTTTCAGATAAAACAGTTAGAGCACATCAGTGCCATAAATTAAAAATTAGATGTGGAGGAAATCCTCAGATCTTGCAGGAGAATATCTCCACATTATTCCAATTCCAAGATACATTTATAATACACTCTATTGGTTAAGAATTGAATGCTACCTTTTTTCAAACAAAGGTTTTCCCCATGTAGCCCTAATCATGGCTAAATGCATAATTATTGACTTGTGGAAAGCAGTAAACTCTGCCATGATTAATAACTTAGTATTGGATTTGAAAGCAGAGCTCTAATCAGGACAATGTCGGAGACAAATAATCTAAAGGTCTTTTTCATCCAAATTTGAAAGATAAAACAATTCAATATGGCTTGAGACTTATCAGCTAATACATATTGGCACATGCAATGCAATCTGCCAAAGCAGCAAAAAATTACTTGTGCCTGAGATGTCTCTGGAGCTGATTGTGTGACTCCCTTATGGGAAGGGTCTCTCCAGGTATCAAGGCTGTAAGATTAAGTCACAGGATCTGAACTAAATAAACACTTTTTGAATTAGCTGCTCTCATACATGTGTGTATGTAAAATGCAGAGCCACACCTGGCATGTTTGGGATGTCAGGTTAGGATGTACCCAGGCTCAAGGACTGGAAGGACTGAGGATGTCTTGTTTTCACCCATGGTCCTGCCAGGGTGACTCAGAGAATGGGACTTGTTCAGTGACTCAGTTTCCCCCAGTGTGCAGATCAGTCCAATAGTCTCTGTGAACTTCTTAACTGTTTTTGGCATTACAGGAGAGCCTGAAAGTTTTGCAGCCTGAAACAGCAGACTCGTTTGCCTGGTCTTAATCCTCCTGTGCACTGTATTTACTTTGTGGCTAGACAGATACTCTCATATTCAGCATGGCCTTCTGGCCCCAGGCATCTGATGCGTGAATGCAAAGTAATATAAGGGGGAATTCTGCTATCCACATAAGTGATTGTGTCTTTCAAATATGTACAGAGGGAATTTTTCTTCACCTTATTCAGTATGAATGCAAGGAAAGGAATTTATAAGCTTTGCTTCCTTGCCTTCCTCCTCTCAGAAAATGAAAAGCAAAGCTGTTGGATACACTGAAAGAAATAGGGAGACAGTTTTTAAAATTTACCAAAAGTCTACAGGCATTTCAGAAATCTCCAAGGAAGCAGAGTGAGCACATTCCCATTAAAATCTCATCAGGTGCCTATCTATGTCTTTAGCTGTTTAAATGCTCCACCTAACTCTGTGTTGTTTTTATTCCTTTGTGATTTGTACTTTTCCTTTCGACAACTGGAGTGACATAGGCAAAAGTGGCCGGACTGAAAGACCCAGGCCATGCTGAGCCCTGAGATTTGTTTAAGTAAACACTGCAGGGTTAGGCATTGTCTGAAATCCTACCCTGAGTATCCTCATCAGGAGACGCTACAGCAGGAGAACTGATCAGGATGTCAGGTCTAGGGCCTGATCACATCCCAGGTGCATGGAGACCTTTTCTTTTGAGGCTCTATCCCTTCACTGCTACCACAAAAACCTGTGGGTGGAACAATTTTCTTCTACAAGACTCAGTCATAAAGGGTACTTGGAAGAAAGGGAGGTGAGACAAGAGAAATGGCTCTGCTTACCTGCAAAACTTTTGGGTGCTTCCCTACAAGTCTTCAATCATGAAGTGTTAAGGCCCCTTCCTGCTAAGAGCTCTTGCACTGCTGCCATAGTGTGGCACTGTCTCCATATCCAAGCAGTATGACACTTGTTTGTGACAAAATTTCCACTGAGTCCCATACAAACAGGGGATATTACTGTTGTGTAGTGAGGTGTTTGGTCTAAACTAAAAAAATTTGGAAAGGAGGAGGAAGGTTGGTATTCAGTGTAAGGACTTTCTTCAAGAGTGAATTTGCAGAAGTACCCATGGTATGCATTTATATAGAAGTAATTCAAAAGCTTTATACCGACTAGCTTGCTTTTCTTCTTAAAGCTTTTGTAGATGATTTATGAAAAGTGTTATTTCTATTATTCAAGCATAAGAAAAGAAGCAAATTAACTCATTACATTATGTGGACAGTCAAAAGAAGAGTTAAATGGACCATACGACTTTCCCTTAAAACATTAATTTTCTTGTGTTGTCTTTGATTTCCTTCATAACAAAATGTTCACAATAGCCACTGGGTATTAGTGTATGAAAGATAAATTAGATTGTTCTTATTAGATGTAAATCCTTTCCTAGACTTGTCATCAGGACATGATTATTGTAAATTTCTCTATACATGTGAAATGCCAATCCCCGAACACATTTCCTGTTGGAAAACAAGAGATTTTTAGAGTCTTTTCATTTAGATACTGTCAAGTTGATGGCTATGGAAATGCTTTTAAAATGAATGATTAAGGACTGTATCTAAAGTTTGGAAATTGGTTTTTCTCCCCTGAATAAGTTTAATTCTGCAGCATCAAGGAGACCTGCAGATGTTCGGCACTCCTCACAGCAAAGCCACGCAACATTACACGGGCACAGCTTGGTGGGAGCTGCAGCTCTCTTGATGTCTGTAACACCCGAAAACCTGGAACACTTACCTGGTGAGCCTCTCTTTATGTGAGGAGTGAGACATGAGACATTCCTGCCACTGTGACTTCTGGTGGGAGCTGGGCATCTGGGAGACCTGCTCTGCCTGAGCCACAGAGCAGGGCAGAGCCTTCAACACTAATCAACCCTTTCAAAAATAATACCTATGAAGAGTATGTTGGTGTAGATGATGCAGATTTGAAAGGGAAAGAAACAAACACTTTCTGAGCTGGAACCTCTCTTAACTGTTAAAGTTTTGTGAAGCTGTTGTTTTGGCTTTTTTTTCCCCTCTGATTTAATGTAAGGTCAGTATTTCTGATCTATACTATGCACGCACACATCCTAAGGCTTATGGAAATGAATCTAAATCATTAACTCTTGTGAAAATCACACAATAAACTGCCTGTGAGTCATGCATGGAGCACCTACACTTCAGATGCAGAATTTCACCCCTTCTGTTGTACATCAATTATTGCCACTAGTTTTGAATACTTAAAAACATGAGATGCTTAACAAATGCTAGATAATAGCAAGAGGCCAGCACATTCCAGAGTGTTTGTGTACAATAATTACTATCCCCAAATGAAACTCTTTTAAACCAATGTTTGAAAATCTTTTGGTCCAACTACTCTAAAAATCTTCCATTAACAGTAGAGAGTAAAACCTGATTACATCTATGTTCATTTTGTACTATGTGGCCTCAGTTAATTCTCTCAAGGTCAGCATGATTCCAGCTGAAGCTGAAGTACGACACACACACTGGAAATGGGATGTCACCTTCAGGAGAAAAAAAATGCTTTGAGGTACAGGATTGATAAATGGTGGGTTTTTTAGTTTGTGCTCTCTGCTTCTGGTCCCCAAGACAGAGACAATGTCTAAACATCACAAAGTTGGCAGTAGAATAGTGGGTAGACTAGCAGGACTCATCACTTGTTGCCATAGATTTTCCAGTTGATGATGATAAAGGCCTTTAAAATGTAATTCAGTTAAATATCACAGAGAACTTTTCCAGTAAGCTTCAGTTAATGCCAAAATTCTATTACCAGAAATATAAAGATTTATGCTTATATTTCCACTGTTAATTCCTTTTAAGTTCCCCGTGGATTAAAGATTCGTGTGTAAGAAACATGGACAGCTAGTATATCACTTTGTATAGCACACATAAAATTAAAGGCATTTTTAAAGTTACATTTTTGGAATGCTAACTGGCAAGATGTATAAAACAAAAAGCTATCATGTAATCTGAATTGTCTCTATATATCCCGTGTAACAGCCGACAATGAATATTTATCTAAGCAAATATTTTCCAGCCTTTCATGCTACAGTTTGTGTTTGTTTCAGTCTGATTTGAATAAACAGAATGCTCTGCAATAACTGTAACTAATATCTTTAGGCGCATAACATTTGAGAGGGATCTGCAATTCAGTGCAGCAATATTCAACTGCAGAAGAATTATTAGCATTAACCAGGAGCTAAATTACAGCTCAGATTTCACTGGTACTGCATTGTACCTATGAATTCTATAATGCTGAAGGAAATTAGAGTTTCACTCTAATTTTTATGAAAAGAAAATAGATTCTTGTTAAATTGAGCAGCATCATTATGTTTGTTTAGCATTTGCCATACACGGCATAATGGAATCACGAGGTTTCAGGAGACAGAGCATTAATAGTGCATCAGATCACTTATAAAAGCACAAGATAATAATGGTTATTAATACAACTGTAGTATACAGGATTTGAAGATGAAGTTTTTCTTTGCAACACAAGTTAAGGGGAAAATCTACCAATTCCTATTTTATGAAAGGCTTTGTATTAGGCTCAGTTACCCCTACACATTCAACTCAACAATTGGCATCCAAATTCACTCCAGGAAATGCACCCCAGGAGCTCTCCTGATGCCATTGGGCATCTCCCACTTAGTCCATGGGTCCTTTAATCTTGCCAGTGCAAATTGCCACCATCCCAGACTGGTACCTAGGACTGTGTTTATATCATTGGTGGGGATGACAAGGTTGCAGCCCAGCTAAAAATTGTCCTTGCAGTACGTTTATGCTTTCTGTTCCACCCGGATTTTACTGGGAATTAATGTCTGTAACTAAAGGTACTGCTTTGGCGTAAGTATTTAACAGGCCTACACAACATAAGTGAATGCCTGTCTGCTGTTTGCTGACACAAACGTTACAATTCTTATTTCCTTTCTGGGACTTTACTGAACTCTCTGCTTATAGCTTACCAGTACAGTGGAACATTTTCCTTCCACTAAATCCACTTTCACTAAATCCCTGATACACTAAAAGTTTATCTCCAGCCAGTATCACATGATGCTGTCTAGCCTACACACCACTTAGGAAATGCCAAACTTCTTATGATTAATCCCCTGACCCAGAAATTCAGGTTCCATCATGCTGCCTGCCTGTCCTGCATGGGGACTGTGAGCTCCTCACGAGAAATCTGCCTTGCAGAACAGTACACCTTCCTCTCATATGGAACTGAATAGTTACTTGCAAGAAAATGCATTGAATGTTGCAGAGGTTTTTTTTTATTTATTTAATTTTCCTACCTTCAAATATCTATGAGCAGGGCCAGTCCTGTTGCATTAATGAATGCTTTTACTTTCTTGGATATCTTGTGGAAATTAGTCCATGAGTTGGACTGGAAGGGTTGAAGAAAAAGTGTGATTTAGGCAACAGTTTACAACTGATCCATGCCTTAGAGTCAGCTGGGTCCTACAATCAGTTGATACCCAGAGCTGAACCTGATGCAAGTCCTTAGTGACGATAAATGTGTTTCAGACAGACCACGAGTTGACAAAGCTTCCTGTGAGCACAGCTCCTGCTTTGTCTGTAATAAACTGTGAAAATGCTGAGGTATATTTTTTGTGTTTGCTTCAGATTAATTTCATTTTTCACTGTGCTCAGAATGAAAAATGAGCAGAGGATTTTTAGGAGCATATTTATTTGCATGTTCCATCATTTTTCTGTGTGTCTGTGTTTATGTATCATGCAGATGAGATGGATGAATGTAAGTAGTCCCACTAAATTCAGCATACCAGGAAGGGGTGGAGTGCTGGAAGCAGCTTCTGAGATTTTCTGAGCAATGCTACATTATTAACTCAGAGACAATCTTTTCTTGACTATAATATACACAGGCATTGCAAACAGAGCTGTTGGCATAGAGATTGATTTTCAAAATGTGCTATAACCAGTTCTCTTCTCTACGTGAAAATGTTTGTGGTTAGAGCAGAGCATGGTGGCAGGTGGACAAAAGAGGGGTGGTTGGAGAAAGCAAGTGAAATCTGTCAGGAAAAGGGCTCCCAGCCTGTGGTGCCATACATCATCTGCTCATTTCCAGATTCCCTGCTTTTCATCCTTACAAACCCTAAAGGGTTGGTAACTTGGGTTCTGCTAAAGCTCAGGTTACCCTTGTCCTTAGAGTGAGGGTCAGAATCTGGAGGTCCTCAGAACTTTTCCTCACCTTGTTTTGTCCACTGATATTTGGACATATTTTAGCGTCATCAAATTGATGTGCCTGTAACATTGTGTTGGATTTTTAACCTTATATTGAGATATTTTGTATATGGGAATGAAGCCTACAAGAAAGACAGAGATGTACTTCTCACAAGAGCATGGAGTGACAGGACAAGGGGGAGTGGATTCAAATCAAGAGAGGGTAGAGATTTGGTATTAAGAGACCCTAGCATAGTTTGCCAGACAAGCTGTGGCTGCCTCATCCCTGGAAGTGCTCAAGGACAGGTTGGATGGAGCTTGGAGCAACCTGGGAGCACAGAAGGTGTCCCCTGCCATGGCAGAGGAGTTAGAACTTGATGGTCTTCAAGGTGCTCTCCAAACCAGGCCACCCTATGATTGTATATAGTTTATACTTTCTAATTTTTGGTATTGACTTATAATGATTGAACGAATGAGCATCCACAGTCTGTTTATTAGGTTATTTTTAGTAGAAATGAAACCATATGAAGATAGGCTTGAACTTATGTGTATGTACAGTGTTCCTCATCAGAAGCTGCCAGAATAAATGTGAGGACAAGTGATAACAAAGCAATTACAGAAAATGGTAGAGAAAACTTCAGGTCCTGAGGTATTTGTCATTGGACAGATGACAGTGGTTATTCCAAATGAGTTAAAAAGTCTGATGCATTCCAAGAATGAAGCATCTTTATCTGTGAATCCCAAACATCCCTAATAACCTTAGAATTCAATTTTCCCAACTCTGCAATAGATCCTGTAAATGTTTTTCTATCCTTGTTGTAACTCCTTGTCTTCTTTAGACAGTGGGAGTCACATGCAAGTGCCATATGTCTACGTAAGTCAAATGCCTCCCACCAGAAGTTCTTCCATGTGTTGTAGTTGATTTATATTCATAAAAAACATTCAAGAAATGATTCAGAGATTGTAATTACTTGGTAATGTCAGAAATTGATTAATTAAATGCTCCACTGTTTACTCTGCATTTTTAAGGCTGCTAACATTTCTGGGCATTTTCTTACAGCATCAGAGTGTTTGCTGGGTGAAGTTTATTAATGTAAATTGGATTTGACATAAACAAGACTACAGCTAATTATTTCATGTAAATATACACACTGCGTAGCAGCAAACTCATAAAATCTGCACGTCTTCCTACACTATGTTTTTTTAAACTCTGGATGTCCGTTTTAGCTAAATAGCACATTCTTGTTGCCTTAAATAACACTGTCACCTTTTCATTCATGGAATTGCTGTAAATATTTGTGTCTCTCTGACACCTCAACTTACATGTGGTCATCAATAACTTCCAGCAACCAGGAACTCTTACATGTACCATTATGCTAAGCTTCACTATATCTGTTTATTTTATATTTCACTGTACAGAGAGACTTTATACTCAGTGAGGACAAGAACTTTCCATAAGCTGCAGTAAATGGGAGAGGAGCCCCAAACCTGCCCAGGAGACACAGCCAGGGTGCTGTGGCTTGTCCATATTCATACCTCTTCCTGGCCAAAAGGCAAATTTTACCCATTTCCTGCTGAAATCTCTGGCTGGTCCAGTGGTCTTGGTGACTTTTTTGGTTGGTTAGAAGCTCAAAGGGTTCTTGGTGGTTTCCTTCCTCTGGGACAAGCACTGGTGAGTGCAGCCCATACTCTGCACCACCACCTGCATGTGCTGCAGTTCCTGCTCCCTGTCATTCAGGGTCAGGCCCTACCCAGCCACTTGAACCTCGGGACAGGTGGGAATCCATGGATATTCAGCCTTTATGGAGACTGTTTTTGCTCCATATCCAAATTAAGGACATTCACATGTTGATGCTGTAGGGATGTATTGCTCAGTGACTCTGTCCATGGGTGTTAAAAGCTCCACAACTTAGAGGAAGTAAATGCAAACTTTCCTACTATGACATCATCCTTTTGTATTTCAAGATGACTCAAGTAAATTCCAGGTAATGCTTTATATTTGTTTTCACTGATTTATACTTTCAGGGAAGAAAATCAGCTAAAAGCAGCATTGATTTGCCTGCTGGACAAAATGTCCAGTTTCTTTTTCTTCTACAACTAAATGGAATAATTTGCTCAATATTTAGCAGAAATAGTCTGCTATTCGCATAGGAAAAATATAGTCTGCTATAAAAAAAGAAATAGTCTGCTATTTGCATAGGAAAGATATTAGTTTGTTTACAACTACCCAAACCAGCCAATCACCTGGAAATCTGACTGGGGGTAGTGGTTCCTACCAAGTCTGTTCCTCACCTTCCAGCTTATGGTCTACTGGTCCACTAAGCCAGGGAAGAGCTCTTGCAGAATACTAGTCCATACATTTTTCCTGCACATGCCTGCCTGAGACAGGAGATTTGCTCCTAGAAAATGTCTTAGTGGCAAATAGAAGGATTTATAAGGTGATGGAAAACAGCATAAAACTGCAGCATTCTCTCTCCCTGTTCTCTTCCCTGTGGGGAAAAACACCAGCATCAGTGTCACTGAGTGGCAGGGTACCCACGCTGCTGTCCCAGAGACTGAATTCCTTTAGGGACAAACTGGCAAACTCAAATGCAGCTCTGTGTGCCAGCTGCAGATCTGGATAGCATTCCTCTGAGAACTGTCCCTGCATCCCTGTCCTCAGAGAGCACAGGGTGCAGAATCTGTCTATCAATTAATGAGCTCATGCTATTTCAGGCTTTACTAAACTCTGCTGCTGTCTGTGGATGGTGCTGGTTAATAGGGTGCAAAGTGGAAGCCAAACAGCAGCAGGAGGAAAACCCAGCTGATTTTTTATGAAAACAACTGGCTTCAAATGAATTGGTAGATCAGTTTTAATCACTGCAGCTGAGATGTAATATGAACTGTTAACTCAAGCTTAAGTGATTTTGAACAATTAAGAAATTTGCTTAATATATTTATTAAAATAATCATTACTGCTTTTTCCATAGTGGTGTAATGTGCATGAGGGCTCTTGCCAGCCTCCTGCTCCACTGCAGAGGCTCTCAATGTGAACTTTCATGCCAGTTGTTAATAAACCCTTCAATTAAAATAGTGTCGAAATAATGTAGAAAAAATTATAAACCAGCAATAATGGCAGTTTTAAAAGTTATTATCTTTAAGCAACATGGTTTATCTTTCATTGTTATTTAGGACCAAAAGCAGTCTAGCCAGGTGTGGTATTCAAATGAGTAAGAAATACTAATCCTAAAGAGTTTTATTTTTTTTTAATACCTGATTTCTTTTTAGTATGCAACAGAAAACTCACTCAATTCTCATTGATATTGCTTTTGGATATGAAAAATATTGTCTAGACAAGAATACATATATATAAATATATACGTGTGTCCACTTAGGCTGCTGGAAAAAAAGTCTATTTTCTATCAAATGTTTATGCAGCAGGATGAAAACATAATTTTCATTTACAATATTTTACAAAAGTCATAATATTCTCTGAAGTCACTTTCCCTAGATTTAAAGCTTTACCCCAGGGCACTCTTCCAAGATCCTTCGAAAATGACTTGTGGCTCCACAGTCAGTGTAACAGCTTAGATGTCCCCCTTGCTTCTTTGCTAACATCATTTCCTAATTGCAACAGTCTGCTGTTTGGCTGCAGACAGCTTTGTTGTTGTTTGATTTCTAATAACCTTTCCCTGTGAAAATGTGACTTCCTGAACTGTAGCAGATGATTGTGGGCACTCCATGGAGCTCCCTGTCTCCAGGGCTGGATGTTGCCAGACACTTGGAGGAACTTGTCTGTGCGCTTATCCCATTGTTCATTTGGTTTTTCTCTGCTCCCCAGTGACCAACATTTTCCTCTGTGGAGCACAGGAGCCTGAATCCACGGTGGTGCTTTCCTGCCTGCTTCTGAATACAAATATTAGGAGAATCAAGGGTAATGTTGTAGAGGAGTGGGCTAGGGCTGTCTGCACAAGAGTCTGCCCCAGCCGAGCCAGGAGTGGAACTAGATGTGCCAGGAGGGAATGGGAAGCTTTGGGCTGTGCAGGGCTCAATATGGTGTTTCCTTCCCAGCCCTGCTTCAAAACTGGTCTGCAGGAACAGCAATGAGTGCCAGCCTAGTCTCTGTCCCCATTTCCCTGTTTTCTGCACAGCTCAGGCATCTCAGCCCTGCATGACGCCCTTCGCTGGGAGCTTGTTCAGGACAGGAGAGTAGTGACAGGGGGACAGTGGCCGTGTCCCCATGTGCCTGGCTGAGGTGTGTGGGTTTGGGGTGTCTGTGCTGCAGGAGGGGCCAGTCCCATCCATGGCCCTGCTGCCCAGCCCAGCACAGGCGAGCCTTCAGCTCCTGAGTAGCCCGATTGAATTAAGTACGTAATCAAGCGATTTGCTGGTATCCTTAATCCTTTTCACATCTCGCTAAGCTCATTAAACTCTCTTTGATACCAAGCTGTGCAGGTTCCTTAAGAGAGGGAGAGATATGTGCTATTCCTTTGGCTTGAATTTATCACCTCCAACTTCCAGAGAGGGAATCCTGTGCTGGGAGCCTAAGGCTGCTCGAAGGGTTTGCTCTGTAACAATGGATGGGAAAATGTTCTATGCACTGGATAATTTTTGATACCCTGCCCAGCACAACAGTAGGGATATGCCAGAACAAATACCCAAGTAACCAACCAAAATACCGAGCGGTGGATCCTGGGCCTCAGTGGAGGCACTTCATTTCCTTTCTCTTCCCTGTTTTTTCCTGACAGCCATCCAGCTAACAAAGAAAAGAAAAATAAAACCCTAAAAAACCGGCAAAACAATTAAGCATTGCAAAGTGAGATCTTTAGTTCTATCAAAAAAACATATTTAGGTATGTTTCTAGGCTTGTGCTTCAACTCAAATCAGCAACAATCTGGGTAAAGCAATTCTCTAATGCTCTCTAAATTAGATGAGCTAGTATGTGACATTTGCTTGCCATCTCCTCCTGCATGCCAGCATACATGCAGCTGTTAGAAAGATTTTGTGTTGCATTTAAACGTATTACAGAAGGCTTTCCCCTTGAAACAGTGCAGTTATACGTGCCATCATAGGAGAAAAAATGGAAGAGTGAATTTCTCATGGCTGCAAGGTAACTAATTCAGAAGAAAAGGGACAGGTTTCGCTCATTATTCTGAAAATGATTTTAATTTTTTGTTTGTTTAAATCATCAAGTTCTCAGTAATCATGGAAGTTGTGAGGAATGGCTGGAGGTAGGAGTGGGACTCCAAGCAGAGCCAGCAGTGCAGGCTGCTGAGATCTAGTCCAGGTGTGGATAACAGCATGGATGGCAATTCTACCGTCAGCACAATCTCTATGTAACAGTATCAAATGTACATAAACACTTTAATTTGGAATCTACAACTTCAGAGTAAAAATGCTGCCTCATTTCAGAAATATTGACTTGGCCTTACACAGCTTTACCCTCTCCTGCTCTGCAGGTGCTCAGTGTCCATTGTTCTGGGGGCACAGGAAGAATTGTGACCCCCTTTTGAAACCCTGGAGCTGCTGTGCTTTTACGGCCTTTCTTTCCTATTTGATTGGTCTGTCTCATTAGTATCTAATGTGAGTTCCATCATGTCTGCCTAAATGATTTTTATCCTTACATCAGAAAACCACGCTCCACATAATCTTTCAGACTCCACAGTTATCCATGCTACTTAGAGCATGCATGGCACAAGCACTCATATGATAGAGCTCCAAGGAAGCTACAAAATACTTGTATTTCCTTTCTAGATGTGATCTGTTGGGCACTGTGAAGTGCTTTAATGAATTGTATACATTGTCTTGTTAAACATAAAGTCAGAGAGTCATTTAGGGTGGAAAAGACCGTTAAGGTCATTGAGTCCAACCATAAACCAGTGTGATTACTTTGGGGTTTTTACTCACATTTTCTCCTGTCATTGAATGTGCCAAGTTATTCTAAATCACGAAGTTGTTCTAAATCTCAAGTGACTGTTTCCTATTTGCTTCACACTGACAAAATGATAACAGTGGGTCCTGATCCAGGGATGGCAGAGTTTTTCTTCCTGGGAGAGCTGATAAGAGAAGAGAGCAGAAACCTGGGCTTGGGGACAGAGGCCTTGTCTGAAGCAGATGGCTTGCTGCAGACACAGCTGGCACATGAATGTGCCAGAAGAAAGGAGGTGCTGCTAACCACCATCAAATCATGGTTGATTTTTTTACATCACTTTTGCACACTGACAAGATTACATACTCCCAGGTTGCAGTCTTTTAAAGAGAAACAGAATAATACTTCTGATTTGTAATAGGAAAACCTTAACATTAAGGCAGCAGTCATATAGGATATGCTTTCTTTTTCCCCATTGTCCTTATTTCCAGAAAACAGTTTTAAGAAAATTGCTTCAGAATGAGGCTTTTTTATTATCATGGTAGAATTATGCAGAATAAAACTGCTGATCCTGTCTTTGCCTGTAGGGCAAAGTGCACTGATGAATAAATCAGGAATATTGTTTAATATTACATTAAAAAGATGCAGAGGTGTTAATACTAATTTATGCCAGATTCATTGTGGTAAAAAAATATAAAGTAAAATTGGCAACTTGTTTTAAAGAACTTGGTACTGCAACTAATCATCATTATATATTTGTACAGTACCTATTTTGTGAACACTATATGTGTATTGCAGAATGACTTTACTAGAATTAGCTTAGAAGAAGCTTCCTGCTTAATTGCCATAGAAGTTCATGGTGTTTCTCAGGATTTACATTATTTAACGTGTACTGAAAGAAACAGCTATGTGATGCTTCTATTTACAGCAGTTAGAATGAAATTTAAACTTGGGGCAACCACAGAGTTTGGTGGAAAGTTTTACAATGCCCAAAGCTTTCCAAGCCATGCAGTTTGAAGAGGATATGGCTGAGATGCTTTTGCAAAGGCTCTTTGGGAGCAGAGTCCTACTCTTGCTTCCTGTCTGTGCCAGGGACCTTTCTTTGTGCCTTTGCAGCACCACTCTCCTTCCCTCCCTCTCTCAACAAGAAAATAATTATTGTGGACAGAAACACAGAGTCACTTGGAACAATTCCAGTCCTGAAAAATAAAAATGTACATTTATATATAAATTATGATCATTAAAATCAGCTAACATTTATCTTCACCTTGAGGAGACACAGTGATATACAATCCCTGTAGTGGCTGTCTCACATTCCTGGTCATGAAGATAAATGGCTCAGAAGAAACAACTACTTTCCAACAAAAATCCATATTTGTACACAAAAGAAATATTAATAGTAAAGAGACAAGTTCTAATACAAACAGGAACCCCACAAAGTGATTCTGTGATGGGTCCAAAGGTAAAACAATGCAGCTATAAAAATGGAGCTTTTGTCTCCAGAAAGTAAAGATGGATTCTTCTCTATGTAGTACTCCAATACGTGCAATTTCCTGAAGTATGAGGTTTGAGACATATTTTTGCTTTGGTGAGATATTTCAGGACAGTCATATTATTACTGATAGACTTTCAGAATAATAGTAATGTGACTGTGTTGGTACTGCTGTCATCCAAATATATCACACTATATCACGTTATTCTGTGGGCTCATTCTGAAATATTTGATATAAATAACACTGATGTTGCCTTCCTCCTGGAAATGAGGTGGTGTATTTCTATTACTGACAGATTTCTCTGCTGAGAATAAACATCATCTCTTTGCATTGAGTTTAAAGAATAGGCTTCAATAAGAACAAAACAGAATTTTTCATCTGGTCAAGATTATTTATCAGAAATTCTGTCTAGACACAAGTACAGGAGTTTTCATAGAGCTGATATTGCAAGTTATTGCATCTGCAAAACTTGGACTGAAAAATAATGTAGGAGCTGAGTTATAGCTTCATTTTCAAATAGGGTACATGCTATAGTATTTTTCATACTGCCCATAGAATAAATATTTGAGTCAAATATTCAGTTCACTTTGATTTATATCTAAAGTAAACAAAATATGCACCAAAACCAGTGACTGCAATGCTGGGAAGTTATTTTTCAGTCTGGACCCAGGGAAGATTATTCTGGGCTTGGAATATGGATATGAATTTATAGGTACATTATTTGTGCTGCTTGTGTATCCTCAGTGCCTCTTGTCTTCCCCTCAAATAATCTCTGAAGAGTGCATCAAGATACTGCCCCATCCACATAATAATGAATCCAAAAGTGGATTTAATCTAGATTTTTACATCACTGTGATTCCTATGTACATGGGATAACTTTGGGAGCAAAATCAAAGTACGCTCCACAAACTGACTCTGACTGGTTTTTACTCAAAATTTTACAAATACTTTGAGCATTGAAAAACTAATACTTTAATATTTTTTCATTTAGGAATATATGGACTCCAACAAATACATTGAGCATTTAGTGACTCAGCTGGAAGAACAACGCTGGAATTTATGGAGGCAAGTACAGTGCCATGTATATTTATTTATGTTGCTATTTTGGAAATGATACTGCAAGCCATAGTTTCCATTTTTGAGTTCCAAAGAATGATTGGGTATTCAGTTTCTCCATTTTTTAATTCTTTGCAGACTACCAAATCTTACCTCATGAAGTAAGTAGGGCAGCACACACGAGTTGAATCACGCCTTCGTTAACCAGGGTAGTTGCACACATGCACAGGTTTATTCGTGTTAAAGTTTCTAGGCAGTGGATGCTAACCCTACTTCAGATTCTTCCAATTGGACTGAATTTCAGAAATTGTGTTATATCCTTGAATTTAAGTGTTTTCATTGAATGACACACAAAATCTAGCCAAAATACCACCATAGCAGCGTTACCAATTGAGAGTTTTGAAACTAAAATAAACACAGGTTTACAATTTTGCAGTGCCCTTGATAGTCTGGATTTTCTATATCTCTTCTGTTCATGTTGCCCAGACTTCACCCTGGTTTAAGCAAAGCAGGGATTGCCACATGCTGCTGAGTGTTTCTACACTGCCTACAGCAAATTTGGTACCTGCTCAAATCCTATCCAACATACCATTTAATACAAAGGAAATGGAATAATAGCAGTGATAAAATTCCTTCAACATTAACAGATTTTTTAATGCAATATTTAACTTTTTTTTTTTCTGAAGACATATGAACTGTGACAGTTTTTTAAAACACAGTCAAATAAAAAAGTATCTTCAGGGAATAATTTGATGTTCATAGACTGAAACATATTTCACCTTCATTCTGATCAAGGGAGAAATAATGATCTGTCTGATTTTTCAGGTGAATGCCTCTCAGGTACAAAAAAATAGCAGCTTTGCACATGCCAGTATTGGTTCTTCTGCACCTCACAAACTTCTTGACCTATACAATATAAAGTAGTATCACAGCATTTACAGCTTACAGCATTATGATATTGACTCTTACTTATAGGCAAACTCCAAAAGTTTGTGCTTAATTCCTACTTTTCTTAAAAAGTAGCCAAATATAACTGGCACAAAAATTTGAAGTTTTCATTTAACATTACAGAATTCAGGATTACTAACTTTGTAAGAATGAAGGTGATAACATTATATGCAGATGACACTACAGTGGTTAAATATAAATGAATAATAAAAAATTAAAATATTAAAAAGTCTTCGAAAAGTAGCAGGGGTAGTGACTTTATTATGAACAGACATACAGATGTGTTCTGAAAATGCAGTGGTTTTGAAGAACTAAAAACATTAATTTATTTTTAACATTAATTATTTTTATTATTATTTTTATGGGGTGTTGGCATAAAAAGTTAAGACTGTAATGAGCACTACAAGAAAAACCCTTGTGGTTTAGCCAGTTTTCTTTGAACACTTTATTCCTCTCTTTTAAATCTCTGAGAAGTTTCATGGTGAGGATTATGCTAATAGCTGGCACTACACAGGGGCAGTGCTGGGCTGTCTACAGCCAGACAGATGTCCTAATAAATCAACAGAGCCCCCTCCTCAGCCTTCATTATGCTCTTGATTTGTGACTGCCATGATCTGAGCCCAGTGGGTCACTGGGCGCTGAACCTGACAGTGACCAATGACCCCACTGTACTGGGGTGAGCCCATAAAACTGACACACACAAATTCTGCCCATTTAGCTCCTCCAGCCTCACTCACAGCCAGCTCAGATTTATAGTGCCCAGCCCGAGGCACAGGAGACTAAACTCAATGCCATGGTGTGCATATCAATTTTACATTTCCTTTACATTTCCACATGTACAATGGGACCCTAAAACACATGTGGGGGCCAAAATTTCTTTTCAGTTTAGAGGAGACTGTTTAGACACGGCATTAGCATCTGCTGTGGAACATTTATTGCTGTAATTGCTGTCCCAGGAGGCCTGGCTATGCTTAGGTCACGTTTTATGGCTTTCCACTAAAGCAGACCTCTAGCCCAGCTTCAGATACCTTGCTCTTAAGCCCTTGACTACAACGAGGGAAGGTACCTCAGCAGTTTGTGAAGATGCAGATTTTATTAACACAGCTTTTCTTATACTGGACATTTTACAGTAGTTATTTTCACATTACTGATAGCATATTTGATTTGTCAGTGGTTCCCCTATTTCTCAGGTTGGAGCTAAACACATTTACCCAATGTGAGACAAATTTGATCTCCACCAATGTAAATCACCAACATTTACCATTGGAGGTGATGTACAGTAGTGGCTGTACATCTCCATGTATCAATTAAAAAAAAAATTATTTTGGATTTCTCTGCCCTATCCTGTCTGGAAATAGCTTTAAACAGGACAGAATTGGGTCAGGGGAGTGGAATTCCCCTGCAATGTTGTTTTCTACCTAGTAATTTAATGCTTTAGTTCAGCTGATGTATAATTTTTATGGTAGAATCACATGGACAATCAACACGAGAAGCAAAAATTTGCTCCTGCAGTCTTTGCTAATTGACTTGATGGTAAATAATAATTTTTAAATCTGGATACACCGAGCAGTGGCAGCGATTACTAATTATCTTAACAGAAGAAAGAAGTCATAATTCAGCATAGGATTATTATTACCTGAACAAGCAAAGGTCAGATCCTGGTCTTGAGACCTTTCCAGGGTATTTTATTAGTAGTGCTGCTGGAACCAGGACCAACACTTCAGATTGCCTTGGTGAAAGCCTGAGGATATGCTGCAGTTCAGACATGACTAATAAGTTAATGAAGGTCAAACAGCACTTCCTTACCTTATTACAGTAATGTAAAACACAGAGGGGAGGGACCAGAAATGCACATGAGGATTGCATTGCATTTCTCCTATGCTATATATTCATAACAGGGTTTCTTAAATAGATCTTCTCTGCTTTCATCAGCAGCATTAGCATGCTTCTGTGCTCCTGATTTTAATGCCTGTGTACTAAAGAGGTGCCAAGCATTGAACAGGTTGCCTTTGCTGTAATCATGAACTTCCATTGGGAAGCCTTAATTGCTAACAAGCAAAATAGTTCTGCTAGAATTCGTAATGGTGAGCACAGATTAAAATAACAACTGTGATTAGCTTTAAACTGCTTGACTAGAAAAAGACTAATCTTAAAGGAATAAGTTGTATGGCAAACAAAGGAAAAACCCTGTGTATGATATTACAGTAATGAAGGCTGAGAAAAAAATCAAAGGTCATGCTCCGCACAAGCATCTTATTCTTGCCAGGGCTTAGTAACTTGGCCCAAGGGGAATGAAGGTGTAAGCAGCCAGGTCTTGTGGCCAAACCCCCATTTTAACCCATTCTCGAAGTTCTCATAACAAACATTGCCTCTGGTCTATGATTCTGTTATGAGTTATAGACTGTATGACTCCTAATTGCCAAACTCAGTTCATTTGGAATTAATTATCTTCCAAAACTGTTGTTGTAGTGTATGATTAGAGGTTGGTGTGGTGTGGTGAAGTGTGGTAAGAGCTTCCTTCTACTTTGCTTCTTGATCCACCTGTCTGGTTATACCATCTTGGCAATGCATGAAGTCAGGAAAAAGGTGTTTGGAGCTATTAGCCACTAAAATCTGCCTCTTGTCTCTTCATCAGTCTTTGGTTTTGCTGGGGTAATGTTTTCATGGGGCTTTTTTCCTACATCTGTACAGCACTGCTGGATGCATATGATACATTTGTAAAACCCACGCAAACATTGGTTCCTTTACATCGATTCCTTTTGGTTTCCTTAGTATTTGAAGCTTAGGCTGAATGAGGTACAATAGAACTGAGTTTGGCAATTAGGAGTCATTCAGTTATCAGGTACTAATTCAGATTCTTCCAACTAACACTGTAACACACATATCTCTCTAAAGCTGAGGTTTCTGATTTGTGACCTTATGTGTGAAAAAACACACAAAAATGTAGATATAGCCCATAGAAGGCTATGAAGTTGTGTTACAGAGCTCACAGTACTGCTTCAGATGAGCATTTCTACAGAGGATTGGTGTTGAAATATGCACATGAGGATACCAATTAAAAATGTACCTAATTTTTGGCCAAATGTGCTTTTCTTTAGCTGTGTTTAAATGTGGATGGTTCAGTGAGCAGCGCAGATGTAGTTACAGGCTACAGAAAGCACTGCCATTGTATTATCTGTGAATGAGAACCACTTGCTTCCTTTGGCTCTCCGGTACAATGCCCATGTCACACCACAGCTATAAAAGATACTTCTTCAGGACCAAATTGGGTGACAGCAATTTGAATAGTGAATATAGGAAAAAAAGCAAGGTTTTTACTGTTTGCCTTTTAGATTGCATTTTTAATAGGGTCATAGAAAAGTAAGAGAGGATAGTTTAAAGATTACAAATGAACCTGATGGACTATGTAAGTCCACTATAAATACTGAATGTGTAAGCACAGGAAAAGGCTGAATAGCTACTAGAATACTTGTTGCAGTAGAAACAGTGCTTATTTGAGGATTTATCTCAATTTTCAAACCAAGACTGATCACTGTCTTTCAAACAAATATAAATGCTTCACGGAAGTTTATACCTGCTCACATTTTTTATTAGTTCCACTAATTAGTCGTATAAAATAATTGTCCTCATCTGATTAAAGTTGATAGTAATGTTATGTGCAGCTCTTTACAGATCAATAAATAAATCTCTTTCAGCAATGAGCCATTTTAACTCCAACAGGGCATATTTTTGTGAAGTATTTACTAAGCTGACTTAAAATTAAACTTAACTTGATGTGCCCTGGTAAATGAGAAATATGATCGGCATTATATATTAAAAAAAATATTAATTTTAAAGAACATGACTCTCAGCCTGATTCCTCTAATTGGAAAAAACTCCCATTAACACTGCTCATCAGTGCTGCATGAGTCAGGAGTGAAGTGTCAAGCCTCAGTATTGAAGTCATTACATAAAGGACTGAGAACCATCTGAACAGAAAATAATCTTGATACAAGCAAATATCTCTGTATCTATGCTAAACTACCCAGATTTCAGAACTGCAGGCAAAAAATGAAAAAGTGGTCCATAAAAAGTAACTTCATATGGCAGTGTTTATAAAATTAAATAAATTAACCAATGCTAAATTATAAAATGTTAATAACATTCTGTAATTAATTAGGGATTGGGGTATTTTTGCACAGATGTATGCTTGTCATAATAGCGAGACTGCCAGAGCCATGAATTGATTTCGTTTCTCTTAAATTCTAAAATAGAAGGCCTTGAGCAAAATGTATTCTTTAGATATATTTGGTAGAATAAGGATCACAAATGTTCCCTACCAAGTTGAAAGGAATAAAAACTCCAGCAGGGAAGTATGTGGAAGGTCTATTTGGCATATGGATGTTTGTTAAAAGCAAAATGCATGAACAACCCAGACTAAATGAGTTCCTCATTTGTATGCTGGGAAATGAAATGTATAATCCTGGCATGGTTCTGCATTTGTTTTAGATTTTTTCCTAAGAACAAACTCTTTTGTGTATGCAGATATACATATGACTGTAGTGGCTATTTAGGGTTAGGGAAAAAAGAAATCTGCTGTGAAGTGGTTTTGTCTGATGCTGAGTGTGAGTGGCAGGATTTTGTCTGTCCCCTGCAGTGCAGCCTGGCCCAGGTAGCAGCACGGGCGCTGCACAACTGCTGTGCCACTGCATGGGGGAACAGCTCTGACCCCACAGACAGCCCTGGGGGAAACCTCGGGGCACCTGCTCCTCTGACACTGCACCCAGCTCCAGAGGGGAAACCTCGGGGCACCTGCTCCTCTGACACTGCACCCAGCTTTAAGGGGAAACCTCGGGGCTCCTGCTCCTCTGACACTGCACCCAGCTTCAGAGGGGAAATCACCATCACATCAACACAGCCATCTACAGAAACGAGCATGCAATTGTCTGATGCTGAGATTACCTCACTCTTCTTTAGAAATCTAACATTTCAAAATGGAAACTGACCCTAGTCTCATTTTATTGTTTGGTGCTGAATTTACTCTCCCACTAATGTCTGTGCCATACTTACTCAAATTGAATCATATTTCACTCCTCAGATAATCCCAATTATGTTATTGGCTTTATTCTCAGAGCAAAGAATAATTTCCATGAGTAATAGTGGCATTTCCCTGAACTCTTCTCTAAGACTGAAAAACTTATCTTTACACAGAGCCCTGGCTCCTATTTGGCACAGGAAAACCTACGGATTTACGTCAAGGCAACAAGTGAGAATTCAGGCCCTTATAAAACCAGGATGTCAAAATGTATTATAGAAATGAGTACTGCACAGTCACAGGCTATGAGATAGGGTTTCAGATGGTGTGGTGGGTTTAAGAAAGGAAAGGAAAATTTATGAATTTGCTATTTTTAAAGGACTGGTACCTTAATGATTTGTTTCACTGATGAAGTCTACAAATAGGGCACTGCTGATGGCAGATGTAGAAAAGGCCAAGGAGACATTCTATATGAAGTCATGCAAGTCAGGTTAGCACCTTTCCTTGTAAATTAGTTTCACTTGTGAAAGAGAAGTTAAATAATCAAGTTTAGCATTTCTATTTCATTCTGTAATGCTCAACCTTCTCTGTTTTTTCCTAAATTAAATTAAAGCAAGAGTTTAAGACCCTGAGTGAGAACAGGGCCTCATTGTTCCACACAAAGTGAGAAATTATTTTCATCTCCTCAGCCCCAAGGATGCAACGAGAAATAATATAATTCCCTTTTAACAAAGAAAAGTAATGGAGCTTATACAAGAGATCCATGTGTAAGCCAGAGTTTTGCTGTGTTCAGTCACAGCACTGTTCAGCCTGTTCAGTCTGAGGGATGAAGTTCCCACATCATTGCTTGAATCTCTAAAAAGCTCTATGGCTTAAAATACACTTGGTGGCAACATTATCCCGGGCTGTGTGAGGGGAGAGGGATTTCTTGTGTCTACAGTTCACACCATGATGAGGTGTGGAAGAGGTGACCTTTCTGTGGACATCTGCTTTCCAACTCCTGTCCTCGGCCCTCACCACTCCACAGTATAAAATAAATTATGTCCTCTGTCAGGGCACAGGCAGTGGCAAGGGGAGCAGGAGAGGTGGGCTGTGTCCTGTTCTCTTCAGGCAGTTTGTTTTAAAGTACATGGATGTTCCTGTGCTGATGAAACCACTGGGTTTTTCACAGAGAGAAAACCATGGATGTAGGCCCTGTGTCATGTGGCTGGGCCTGTTAAAGGACAAATAATTGCTTGAAATGAAAGCAAGACACCTGTGCAGCCAAAATACTGCTGTGACACCACTTATTCCTGCTGTTTAATTGTGTGCTGGTCCATCACTGTCATCTTCCTGCTTTTTCCATGACAGTTAGCACCTCCGTCCAGGCTTTGTGTGACACTGGCACTTGGAGATCCAGTTTCCCTGAATTCTGAAGGAGTTGGCTGGCTTCCAGTTCACACATGGTGCAGGAGATTCAGGGTGAATTTTCTGTCAATTCTGCCTGCTGTACAAAGTCCTTTTTATGTTAACAAATTATATTTTTCATTGCTTCATTTGTTAATAAAAGGACATAACTGTGCCTATAGCAATCCAGATTCTGGGATATCACCCATTCACACTTTTTTTAAAATCAGGAGTGAATTCCAACATATTCTGCTGTAGGGAAAATATCACACATTTATAGCATAAACCTGTATAAACATTATTGTAATGGGTTCCACTGAGGACAAGGTTTCAAATATAAAGCAGCATTCATCACATATTAAAGACATGAGCATATTTTTTTCGAACTTAAATCTATATAGCTCACAATTTGCTAACTCTTGCTTATGTAGATATTCCCCTGATATTTTCAGCATTTAATAAAAGCTTGCAAAATGCAGGGCTCTTAGTTTTATTACCACCTGATTAGCTAAGCAGAATTCAGAAAGCATAACTCAAATAAGCAAAAAATAAAAACCCCACTGATCTCCACCAAATGCTTTGCATTAAAGAGATGCCAGCTTTTGCAGGTTATGTCGTTTGCTGTCATTTATGTTGCACCTTTAAAGATGGCAGAGGGAGAAGATGATCTGCTTCAACACCCTGCCAGAATCAGCATGTGCTCCTACTGCCCTGTACTGAGGAAGTTTGATACTACCTTACAAATTCTTCCCAGTTCAGGTCTCGATAATGCTGTAATAAATCCATTTTTGTTTTTCATTCAGTAGATTCTTAGTCCTCAGTCAGGCAAGCCAAAAGTCTCTGAAGCCCTTTTGAAAGACCTGTGTTGTGGCTCCTACAAGGCTTCTTGTATTTTTATGATCTTCCATTCCTCATGGTTGGAAGATTTCAAATGCCAAGGAAGTATCTATCTTCCTGATGAGCCCTGGGAGGAATTGGTGCAAAAACATACCAGAGGTTGTAAACACTCTCAATTCCTCTCCTCCTTTTTTCTAATAACACTGTTGTAAATTTTTGAAAAGATGGCCAAATGCTGTGTCCTCCCTGTGGACAGTAAAGTCATGACTTCACTTCTGTTCTGCAATGTGGAAATGTGCAAGTGGCAGCACTTGACCCTTTATACAGCCAATTCAAAAGATACTCAGAATTCTCACAAAGAATCTAAATTCTAATTCCACTGAGGTCCAGAGAAAACTTTTATGTAATCATTTTTGTTTTGAATGTACCCATTAGCAGCAGGAGCTGATGCTAACACACGTCAGCATGAGGCAGCACCCAGACTGCGTGTCTTCCCGTAGTCCTGCTGCAATGGGAAATTCCAGCACGGTTATTGGGGACCAGTTTGTTCTGCAACCTCTCCTCCAGTGACTGATTTTTCCTGCCAGAGCAGGGCGCTCCATGAGTGTCCCTGTCAGCTCCTGTTGCACGGCTTTCTGTGCCGTAGCCTGGCCTGGCAGCTTTCCCAGGCGCACAGGCAGTCGTCACCAGAGTTGAATTGAAGTCCTCAAAAGGGCAGCACTGCCTCAGGTCTCACTGAGCAGTGCCCTGTGTCAGGCTGAAAGAGCAACTGTTTCTATAAATGACGTCAGTTCACGCAATTTCTCCCCTGCTCGTGTTTAACAGAGCCCTGGAACACCGCTGCTGTTAAGCGCCAGTAACCTTGTGGTAGAACATCTGAAAATCTGGTATTACATCACCCATACACAGCCTCACTCCTGTGTAAGCAAACACAGAACTATTAATAAAAGGACAAGAAGTGAGTAAATCTTAAGAACTGCATTTCGGGAGGTTTCTTCCTCCTCCCAGATTTTTAATATGAGGTTTCTCTGTGAAGCAGGGACTGTCTGAAAGGTTCTGTGGCTGTTTTGGCATTATTGACTACTGTGCAAATCAGTCACTCCCAACCTGCCAACATACCTGCTCTTTGCCAGGTCTCTCCCATTTGGAAGAGCTGCAGAATGCAGCAGTAAGCAGAGTTACATCACCTCCACGTACATGCACATTATGCCAGCTGAGAATCAGAAATCATTTTAGGAAGTATCTGTCCCTCCAATGGTAGCTTGGTGCCTCTGAGAAAATAAAAAAAATCCCCCAAATCATTGCATTTGCCCATGCCAGCTGTTAGGTTGGTTTATTTAAAACTATGGCTACCAGCAATGTATTGAGCTAATGCTATCATCTACTTCATTTTACTGCTTTGAAGTATGAACACTGCAGTTTTTTGTATCTCAGAAGCAATAGTGAGCCAAGTCATGAATTTTGTTTGAAGACTGGTGTA
The DNA here is from genome assembly GCA_013397075.1 of Rhabdornis inornatus. Lineage (NCBI taxonomy): Eukaryota > Metazoa > Chordata > Aves > Passeriformes > Rhabdornithidae > Rhabdornis > Rhabdornis inornatus. Next base: position 729,235 of record VWZS01011165.1, read on the forward strand.
TTATCTTGTAAATGTCTGTGCTAGACAAAATTGTGCAAGCCTAGGGACAAGAAATAATGATTTGGAACATATACTTATTGCTGTGTATGAAACTGAGATACTACTAATCTTAAAGAGACACAGAAGAACAGTATCTCAGCAGTCAGATACAGTGCAGCTTGACATGCATAAAAACACTTTCAAGTTGTAATTATACCTTTAAGTTGTAGATAAATATTGGTTCTTTTCAATTCTAAATAACTTATAGTTACAGAGTAAGAGACCAAGTCTGTCACTCTTATTTCAGTGAATGTAAGCTTAGGACTGAAAATAATTAACGAACTGGCAATATTTTAATTTTTTTCTTTTATCCCTTTAGCTGCTGTTAATCTAGCAGATTTGGTGAAACCATTCCATGTTTTCACTAGGAATTCAGGAAAGGAAAATCATGGAAAGATAAATGTGGTCTTCAAATAGAAACTTTGCATGCAATAATTTACAGACTTCGTAGAAAGACTTGACCTTGACTAGGATAATATTTTAGTATCTGCTGCACTACACCTAGGAAGGGACCATGAATATGCCAGTGATTTTACTGCATCTTGAGTACCAGTTGCAGTTCTGGTCCCCTACTTCAGAAAATGTGCAAAAAAAAACTGGGTATGTTCAGGGGAGGACAGAAAAGGGTAATCATGAGCAGGAGTCAGTTTCCATTTATGGAGCAACTAGGACTCTTCAGTCTGAAAAAGCAGTAACCCAGGCAGGGGAATGACAGAGCTAAAATGTGAGCAGCATGGAGAGGAGCTGCTTGTCCACTGCTTCTTTCAATGCAAGAAATACAGGCTGTTGGATGAAAACAGGCAGCACACTGAAAAACAAACGAAACGATTTTTCATGTAAACAAGGATCAGAGCATCTGCAACATGGTACCACAGATTTTAAAAGTGTATGTGGGTTCAGCTGGAGGCCGGACAGTCATGGAAGGGAGCTAGTGAGATGCACTGAACACACAGAGGGTTCAGTACAGCTTGGGTTAGGAGATCCCTGAGCTCCCAGGGGGTTGGAGAGAGGTGAAGTGCTGGATCTTCCCCTGCATATTTGGAGTTTGCCAGTGAAGAGAAATGACACAACTACACAGACTTTCTGGACAGATCCAGTGCAGCCACTGGCACGTTGGCTAAGTCTCAAAAACCACACTGCATTTGCAGTCTCAATCACTAATTAGAAAGGAGTCTGGATAGAAGGTTTAGGTTGTCTATTCAAGCAACAGGCATTATAGTGTGATTACATTTTACTGGGAGTGCTCAAGGTGTTTTCCTACACAACAAAGCAGTTAAAACACATCAGCAGACAGGGTCATGGTTTAAATGATGAAATCATGTTTGAATGGAGGATAACAATCTCTTTGGATACCCCAAATTCTACTGGATTTGGAGAGGACCTCTTGTCTGCCATGATGCTTAGTTCCTGTTTCATGCTGCTTTGCAGCTTTCACAGTTTTGCAGTATTTAAGATCACTGTATCATCTACTCTGATTCACAGTGTAGTACAGACTTCATGCTTCACCCCATTACAGTTAATTAAACCCAAGATCTTTGACTAGCCCAGGACTCTAGATCATCCCTCAGAAAATTGAACAATTGTGTCTCATTAGGAGAGAGCAAGGTGCCTGTGTCCTGGAAAGGACAAACTTACAAGTCTGACAGATTCAAGTAATTTTGGAAGCTCTCATTCCATGCTGGAAAAAGGAATTGCCAATCTGGAAAAAAATTATGCATTAAGAGATCTGGCTCTGGGTTTACTCAAGACACCATAGCAACACATTTAGCTGCAAAGATTGTTTTTGTACCACCACAGGAAGAGATTCCTTCTGCAACTTACTGCACCATCTTCAGCCATGGCTAATCTCTTAATTAAAATCTGAGCATTATTCAATGATTTATTTGTTCTTCTGAGCTCCACTGCTAAGCAACCTCCAAATTCAAAATCCAGAAAAACTCCTGCCACCTTCATTTTTGAAGTTCTGCTTCTCCAGTACTTGCTTTTGATTCTCAGATAGAGCTCTACCTTCTGATTCTTGTCTCAGCACCACAGATGAGGATTTGCTTTGCACCCTGGTTCCTGCAGTCTCTTCACTGCAGTGTACCCACTGTTGCTCATTTGCATTATCTCAGTTTTTCTCACCCTGTTTCCACGATCTCTAACTTTTCATTAAACTGGGAAATCCTGCCTGAACTCTTGCTCACTGTTCACTTAGGTTCTCTCACATGTACCGTACCTTAGGTTCTCTTACACACACCACATATCTACAAATAATTGGATCATGTACCATTAGTTAGATTTTCTTCTAACCAGGAAAAAAAACCTGACTTGCTATTTTTGGATTAACAGATGCCAAAGCTTTCAGCGATTCATTTGGAACTGCTTTTTCATATACTAGGAGGTTTAAAAGCGTGCCGTGCATGCCTGTGAGTCTCCATCCATCTGAACTCTTTCACTGTGTGTCACACACCGGGCCTTCAGCAGCCCTACGGGCACAGCCGCTGCCCCTTGACACATCCCAGCTCATCCCGACCAAGCCGCGGGCCCTCTCCCCTAACTTTCGAGGGCAGCTGGGACGGCATCAACTCGAGGCGAGCATTCCACTCGGGGCTGTGCGGAAGGA